>JAQGBS010000826.1:0-18786 GCA_034698545.1 Acrobeloides obliquus
ATGCAATTTTTCCGAGAAAATTGCATTTTTTTGGGGCGGATATGTCGGAGCGCAAATGTTGGGGCGCAAATGTCGGGTGCGCAAATGTTGGAGCGCAAATGTCAGGTGCGCAAATGTTGGAGCGCATATGTTGGGGCGCAAATGTCGGGGCGCAAATGTCGGGACGCAATTGCGTAGCGCAAATGTCGGGACGCAATTGCGTAGCGCAAATGTCGGTGCGCAAATGTCGGGGCGCAAATGTCGGGGCGCAAATGTCGGGGCGCAAATGTCGGAGCGCAAATGTCGGGGTGCAAATGTCGGGATGCAAATGTCGGTGCGCAAATGTCGGGGCGCAAATGTCGGGGTGCAAATATCGGAGCGCATATGTCGGGGTGCAAAAATCGGGTGCGCAAATGTCAGGTGCGCAAATGTGAGGGCGCAAAAGTCCCCCATCCGCTATTCGCTGGTGAGCCCTGTTTGTTTCGCTTTTGACCGCAGAGTTTGTGACAATTTGCATGGCGAAGCCATGCGAAGCGTAAAGTCTTAAAACATAACAATAAATATGCAAATTAAACAATTAAATAACAATTAACAACTCAATAATTCATTTTTAATTTGCTTTTGTTTTGATTACAACGAAAACATGAACGCGGTAAAAATTCGTTCTTGAATCAATAAAAGTTGTAGATTAACGCAAAAATTTTTTTTAAATTTCATTTTCATCGACTTAAAAAAATACCAAAAATTGAATTTTCGCGTCAATTTTGGGTTATTAAAACAAAAATATTTGAAATTTGTAGCCAAATTTTCGTTTCAATAACCCAAAATGAAAAATTTTGGTATCATTTTATTTGTCACATTGAGCTGAGAAAAATGCTATATTTACTTTTTCCTAAATATTCAAGAGATTCAAATTACTTTCTTGTCAATAAACAAATTTTGATTGAATCAGGAATTTGAAACGTAGGCAAATTTTTTCGCTGTAATACACAGACGAAACTTCAAAGCAATTATATCAAAAACTAAAACGATTCAGAGGGTGCCGTAAAAACAAAAATTGCTCCATTTTTCATGAACTTTTCGAATATGTACAAATTGTGGCAACTTTTTCTCGAGTGGACTGGTCCTTTAATAAAGATCTTAAAAAAGATTGAATAATTTTTGATCATTCAAAACAAAAATTTTCCGCTGATTCATAAAATCACCGAATTTATGTACGTCAATTTTTTTTAAAACATCATTTGATTTAGATTTCGTATCACTTTTTGATAGTTTTTGTAAAAATCTATGTAATGAAACTGGTTTTCTTGAAACATTAAACAACTCTAGTATAACTTATGCTATTTAAAAAGAGCCTTTAATTGATTACCATTGTGTGAATTTTTTGTTTTACGAGGTGTTTCTGTCAATTGACTGTTTATTCGAATATTTTGAGAGAAATGAAGGTCTTTATTACTTTTTGCTTACTATTAGTTTCTATAAGTGGAATTTCGGCATTTGGCACTCTACAAAGTGTTGCAGCTAGAGGAAAATTGTTGTGTAATGGAGAGCCATATAAGGATGCGAAGATTAAGTTATATGATGTTGATGGTAAGCAAGCAAGGTTATAGGATACAAGAAGACAAACACTTGGGGTCAATATACCAGTGGCGGATCAAGGATGGAGCAAGGGGGCATGCTCCCAAAGCAGAAAATTTCCTTTAAAAAATGACATTTTTGCCAAAATTTGATAGAAAAATAAGATTTTTACTTAGTTGCATTCCCCCAAATGAAATTGCAGAACCGCTACTGCCACATATCGAAAAAAATTACTGAAAATGGCCGTAAAAAAGTTGAAAATTTTGCTAAAAATTGAAATTTTTGATGAAAATTTATTTTAAAACGACATTTTTTGTTAAAAAAATACAATTTTTCAAAAAATTGCAAATTTTAGACCTTTTTAGGTGAAATATTTGTTGGTTAAAAACATAGGGGGACCATTAGGTAATTTATTCATTTCTTTGATTTTGGGGGGAGTCCATGAACCCTGGAGCAGTGGTGTCCAAAGATATTGTCCGACGCCGTCGACGTTTAGTATAAGCGGCATCGTAAACATCGGACGTTTCAAATATCGTCTTGTCTGACGTTTCAAACGTCAGCATTCGAAAAACGTTGTTAATCGTCGTTACTAAGGCACAAACGTCAAAGATGTCGACGTCTCCAACACTTGGAATGTCCAACGTTTGGAACATCCGACGTTTGAAACGTCACTATTCAAAAACTTAAACGTCACTTCGACGTCATTGGGCACCACTGCCCTGAGGACCCATAGCTACTTCTCACGGTGTACCCCATGATTTGTTATCAAAAGTCTTAAATTTTGCCCTCTACAGCTAGTTAAAGCAAAATTTAAGGTCTACTCGACGATTTTATGGCAGAAACAAAATCCGATCGCCTAGGAGTCTTTTATATTAAAGGAAATGAAACTGAAATTACTACGATTGATCCGAAAATTAACATTTATCATAACTGTAATGACGAAGCTGTTGTAAGCACTTATTTTAGCTTTAAAAAAGTATTTTTAACATAAAAATTTAGGAGTGCCTCAGAAAATTTTCTATTACTATTCCAGATGAGTATATTACTGAAGGTCCTGAACCAGCTAAAACTTTTGATGCCGCTGTGTTGAATTTATCTGGACAATTTCCAGGAGAGACTCGAGATTGTATTAATTAGATTTATTATTTCATTTGAATTAAAGGCAGTATACCTATACTTTTAAGCCAAAAATTTTTTTAGAGCTTTAGTCCATTTTCGCTTCAATACACTTACCACCTTCCTTGAATAAGAGTCAGGGAAGCGTTTCCATACTTCGGGAATGCGTATAATCTATTTCCCGCATAACATTACCCCTATATACCAAAAATTAGCCAATTTGGCAAAAAAATTTTTTGCATAAAACTATAGGTACGCGGCTGGTGGGGTACTTTTGCGCCCTCACATATGCGCAACGACACTTGCGTACCCGAATTTTTGCGCTCCTACATTTGCGCCTCGACATTTGTGCCTTTTTTGAAACATATTTTACAAGTCGAGTGCGCAAATGTCGGAGATCAATTATAGAGCGCATTGTCGGAGCGCAAATGTGAAAGTGAGAATGTCAGTTGCGCATATGTGAGAGCGCAAAAGTACCCCACCCTACACGGCATAGACCTTTAAATCATAAAAAATTATTATTGAATAAATATTCTTAAACAATTTTTTTCAGAGATTCTGTTCTATCTTTTACCATTTTCGATATCTAAAATTTATAATCAAATATATTCTGATATATTGTCGGAAAACATTGCCAAGATTCCTCACCTTCCTTTAGGCGGGATTTATACTTCTGTCGTATCGCGGCATTTTTGTGTCGTACGACACGTCGTATGATGCGTCGCGACACAGTGGAAGTATAAATCCCGCCTTACCCCTCTCTGGAACGTTTTGAGAAATAAGAGCACAAAAGGCAACTTCCATCCACCCCAATGGCTAATAGATCTTTTGGTGGTTACTTGTTTCGATCGATACAATGCATCAAATTTTGATCCTACCTTTTAAATTAATTTTAAAATCTTCCTCATTCAAAGAAGCTTTTTCACTACAAGGTGCACTCAGTGTTTCAGGCCTTTTCTTCAAACAAGGGGATCTAAAAATTCTCAAATTTCTGAAAATTTTAGACGTCAACTAACAATAATTTCATTCTTTTTAAAGTACGATCTGTATCTACATTTCTTTTATATGCATTTTTATCAATTTCCTGCAAATCTTGCTCTTCTACTTCTACGATTTTTGTACAAGCTTCCTACAAAATTTACTTTTTTATAAATGTTACAAATTTACTAGGTGCGTTGGCGAGCAACAGTCACCAAGTTCTTCTTTCGGTGACATAGTTTATGTTGGCAAACATGACATGTGTCATATTTGTCACACCAAATGGGAATAATAATTGACTCAGGCAACCAAGGTGACAGATTCAGTCACGCTTGTCAGCTGAGTGTAACCTAGGTGTCACTTATGTCATCTCATAATCATAGATGAACAACGGGGGGGGGAGTACTGTACCTTCCCTCAATTCGTCGTATCGAGAAAATTTTTTATAGAAAAATGAGTAACCAATTCGTATATTTAGTCAAAAAATGTTCAAGTATTGTACCAACCAAGTCGCATTTGAGGATCCAGTACCCCCTCCTTGTTCACCTATGCCCATAATGTCACCCTGTCACCTAAGGGATTGGGTATAAAAGGGAATTCCAAAGTCACATACCTGGTCCCTCGGAAACCCAAGGTTAATTGTATTATGTTATAAGGGATAAACGTTTTATAATAATTAAGTTTTTCACATTATAACCCCAGGGACCTCCCAAAAACAGACTGGCGCAGGACGGCCAGAACCAAACAAGGGCCGAGCCCTGGATTATTTTTTCTAGGCCGACCTGGACGAGGATCGGTCTTTTCTACCAAAGTCTTACCAATTCTTCTTCACTTAAATCTGGTAGCTGCGTTCTATTGGGAATCATAGTTATCGTTTCGACATTTTTAACCAAGCTAAAAATAAAAATTCACAAAATGTAACAAAAAATTTAGTACTATTATGGATTAGCGAGTCCATATGTGAATTTTTTCAAAAAAATTTTTACTTTTTTTCTTTGAAAATTACCTCTCTAAGAGTAACTTTATGCGGAAAATCGATTGCGCACATTTTCGAATCTTGAAAATGCTTCCCCGACTCTGGAATAGTTATACAGTACCCTTCCCCCAAGGATGTAGCCTAGGGGATTCGGTATGAGGGGAGCACTTCTCCAAAAAGGGCTAATTTTTCCCATAAAACATAAGGTGGACCCTTAAAATTTTCTTACTTGACTTTTGATGCTGAGCCTTGAAGAGGATGCACACTTCTTTCGGCCGCATTTAACCCGTAAAGTGGGGCTATAGTTTTGATATCCCAAAAATCATCTTTTTCTAATTCTGGAAGGTCTTTTGGGCCTTGTTCAACTAGAGTTAGTCCTGTCTAAAAAAATTTAATTTCGCTTATTTAAAAAATCTATTTATACAATAAGATTTTTGTCAATAACATAATTACATTCTAAATCATCATCGTCTTCACCCAAGGGGTTCATTAGTGCTTCTGCGACTTTCATCCACCCCATATAGACAATAAATTGTAGCATGGTTGTAATGGGTATCCATAAATCCACCTAAAATTTTGTACAATTGTTCAAAAAGCCAAAAAAATGCCTTTTTTTCCTATAAAGAATCGTTCACATGCGCAAAAAAGGAGTCTCTCCTCCAATGGACTCCCTCATAAAAACAAAAATTAGGGGTATCCACCTACACGGCGGTTTTTTGTGTGCAAAAATTGAAGGAAATTCGAAATTTTAAAAAACGATTAATGCCATTTGGCTCAGCTCAACGAGACAAGTAAAACGAAGCATTTATTTTACAAAAAAGATGAGTCACATGGTGGAGTGGTTAATCTTCAAGGATTGCACACACACTTTCGAACCCACGACCTATAAGTGCAATTCCTGCACACTAACCACCCGGCCATGTGAATCCTTAGCTGTTGGTAAAAACGAGTGAAACGAGATATATATCTCGTTTCACTTGTCCCGTTGAGCTGAATCGAATTACTCGTTTTTAAAATTTCGAATTTCCTCCAATTTTTACAAAAAACTGCCATGTCTCATCGACAACCTGAAGGCCGGCAGACGACCTTTTTACTGGTCATCATAATCTCATCGGTAGCGGGCAATCTCTTCATTTGGATTCCCCTCTCCTCTTTGCCCATGTATAACCGCTGGTTTTTTTTGCTTACTCTATCTCTATTTTTAGTATGTTCTGGGACAATAAATTGTCTTGAGATCAAACATATGATGAAATAAATTCGGACTGACATGAAAATCACTTGAGGATAAACAAGGGGTATAGGAACCCAGTCATAACGTAAAAGCGACGATATGCCATCTCGAAATCTTTGTACTTCCTGAAATGATGAAATTGTGATATACCATTTAAAAATTTATTTATACCTTCATCATTGTGTCTAAAACTTTTTCACTTTTGATTTTTCCTTCCAAATGAGCCTTATATAGATGTCCATGTACCCATTGAATAGGAGCCCAGTATTGGCTATAAACATCGTCAATTCTTCTTAGTTTGGCCAATTCGGATTTTGTTAGTAATCCTAAAATTTTTTTTCTTAAAATATCGTTTAGGCACATCCAGTGGAGTAGCCAGTCTCTGAAATAGTTATACAGTACCCCCCCCCCCCTCCAATGATGTAGTCTGGGAGATTCGGTATGAGAGGGGGGGAGGGCATTTCCTCAAAAAGGGGACCCTTATGATTTATGGATGCCTCCTCAGCTACGTTTGATGTCCAACGCTTTTGTGAGCGGAGCAAAAAACATACCAGCAGCAACAAGAGTTTCCAAAGTCGGAAATCTATGCCTAACTTGCATACTAATATCTCTTAGCACCAATGCCTGATTTAGCACCATATAGCGAATAAGGTTCCTCTTGAGCATTCTTGAATCATCATCGTTTTCTTTTATAAAAGTTGCAAAAATTATCGCAGCGCTAAATTTTTATTTTATTTAAATATATAACTGGATGAAAAATTACTCATCTATCCATCCAAGGCCTCGCAAAATTGATGTCCATCGACTAACAACAAATGAAACAAAGAAACCAAGCATAAAAGTTAAGGGTATAGTTGAATTTAGACCATTGTCTAGATAAACTGCTAGGGCTTCAAAATATCTAAAAAAGGTTTGGTACTACTAAGGATTAGCGACCCACTTAACATGATTTTTTTCAAAAAAAATCTTAGCTTCTTTTCGTTGGAAATGACCTCTCTAGGGGTAACTTTATGCGAAAAATCGATTGTAAGCATTGGCAAAACATGAAAACGAGTTTTTTTCGGAAAATGAACTGTATATACTTCATAAGCATGTGATTCTTGTTAAAAATTTGGCCCTAAAAAGGTTGTAAATTACTTTGTTGTGTTGCCTGACTTGCAAGAATTTCTCGAAAAAACTCGTTTTCATGTTTCGCCAATGCGCGCAATCGATTTCCTTCATAAAGTTACCCCTAGAGGGATCATTTTCAAAGAAAAAAACCAAAAACATTTTTTGAAAAAAAAATTACGTTAAGTGGGATCCCTAATCCTTAGTAGTACCAAAAGTTATATATATTTTTAATATATTGAGAGTGGCGTAAGCGCAAGAGGAAGCATATATATCAGAGTACAAGGAGCATTATACAAGATTTGTTCGACATTAAGCCGGCCCAAACATGGTTTGGGGCCCTTATAGATTTTTTTCATACTTTGGTCTCTAGGGAAGGGTACGTACTACGCACTAGATTTTTTGAAAACCGAAAAAAGTCGACACCGAACGTTAGAAAATCGAACAGCCAAAACCGAAAGAAACTCTAGTACGTACCCTGAGTACATCCTTGGTTACATGGGGGATGGATGGCAAATTTTTACATCTGTCCACTTATGAGTAAGTGAAAAGTCCAGAGGAAGATGTCTATCATACTTGGGCAAGGGGGAGGTGACACCTGTTGTTAAAAATATCATTTTTCGTGAATGGCAAGGAGGACCACCTCATCAAGAACCCCACACCCTCTCCCCTTGTCCACCTATGATGTCTTAACAAATATACCTTTGCCATTTTGGTGGTAACGTAAACCTGTACATTAAACTTATTAGCATATATAAAATTGTCCATACTCCTAATTGAGATAAAGTGGCCTTCCATACACTCCCTCTCCATCTACATAATAACTTTATAACACTTTTAGTATTAGTTTGAGAAATATCTAGTGTATAGGAAATTGTCATCGCTAAAAAAAGTTCTTCAAAAAGTAATGAAAATGACAAATATTCGCAAAGAATTTTAAAAATTAGGCAAAACATCGATAGCGTGTACAATGAAAAGGTTAAAAATGGAAAATGAGGTAAATTTTTTGAGTCTTTTGGATATTATTGATTATGCATAACACATCTATTGTGAGAGACATGTAAAAGAGAGTACATAAATGGCCTGGCAGTTGGAAGTTTTTGTATAGAAAGAAAAAAGAGAACAATAATGTGTGAGACAAACATTCCACTTCCTGAAATATTTTTTAATAATGTTTACTCTAGCTCTAGACTGTTTGTATATCTTCTCTTAATCGACAATGAGTCAGAAATAATGACATCTAAATTGACTGGCTAAAACTGCCAAGAACTTATTGATACAAAATTCACAGATTTATAAAAAAGTGAATTAACTCATGACTCCCATTGAAAAATTTCAAAAATAAGGACACACAATTTTTTCATTTTTTTATTTTTTAAAATTTCTTTTCGCCTTGAGGGGAACAACCCTATGCCCTCCCTAATTACGAAAATAAGGACAAATCTTAGAAATATGGGCAAATGGAATCCCTGACTTAACTTTTTGTAAAAAACTATAATAAAAAACTTTTTTAAATTATTTATTTTTAAATAACATTTTAAGTTCAAAAAGACGAAATTATCTCCATGACTACTCGAATGAAAATTAAAAATAATGGAAATTGGAGTGTATGACCTATTCATTTGTTTTTTTAGTGTGTGCATATGTATTTGTCTATATTGCAAATAAATCAAAGAAATGCTAATATTAGCCAGAAATCGATATTCATAGGAAAGCAAGAAAAAATAAACAAAATTAACATCATCTTCGGGGCAGGGCTATCGGAACTGCGGTTCCGTTATTACGGAATCGCCGTTTCGGTGATGTTCCACCCACATTCCGGTTGATTCCGTTGATGTTTTTAGATGTACAAAAGCGGCAAAGTCTTTACTCAAATGGCAAAAATTGTATATCAAACGTTTTTATAAGAAAATAATTTTTATATGGCATGATATCAACAAAAATATCAAAAAATAGACAAATTTAACCAAAAAATTAATATTTAGTTGCATAGCCTTTAGGGTTCATCCAGATATTAAGTAATCATGTTGGGTTGGGGGACAACGTACCTTTTTTTCCCTGAATCTTTTTTTCCAGTGACCATTTCCCCCTCCCCCCCCAATTTTCGTTGTAATATTCTATCTTATTGACAATCAGGCAAATATTTAAAAATGGATTTATGTGAACAAAAGATATGAAAATTTCGGATGCTTTTTAAGTCGTTCTTAAACAAAATGAAATTGTTTCGATCGATAAAGCAGGATATTACAACGAAAAATTAAGGAAAAAATGGTCACGGGGGAAAATGGTCATTGGGGAAAAAAGATACAGGAAAAAAATTATCATCGATGAGTCATCTCAACGTTAAATTTCATGGGGAACGGTGGCAAAGTTTTCACTAAAATAACAATGATGACAAATTTGTCACAATTGTCACCATGAATAAGAAAGATATATCATGCTCAAAATTCGCACATTTATTTCCGGCAACAAAGTTTGTCATTTTTTGTAAAAGAAAATCCCTTCAAAGGATTTCCTAAAACTATTTATGTTTCTAATAACTTAAAATTTAATTAAAAATAAAATTAAAAAATCCATTTTAGACATGCACACAAACATCAATGGTGGATGGTAATTAGTCAATTTAGGTGAACTAAAATTGATTAATTGCCATCCATCCATTGATGTTTGTGAGATTATATTTTCCGACCATAAATTTGTTTTTTGACCGAAAAAGTTCATATTTTATAGGTTAGATTTGAAAGAATGCATCAACATTCCTGTGTGGTGTAGTGGTTATATCGACAGTGTAATGTCGAGCATTCTAGAGAGCTAAGAAGAGACGTTACTACTAGGCAAAATCTATTGACCTTAAGCGGGGTTTGAACCAGCCTTTAGGGGCGCCTGAGACAAACCCAGTACCACCAAACATGGAACCCTTGGATTTTCCCGTGAAAATCGTTGTAGAAGTTCCGCTTTTTTCGTTGTGGAAGCTCCGCATGTCGTTTTGAACCCCTTTTATGGAAGTTCTGTTGTGCAAATTCCATTGTGGAAGTTCCTAGAGCCTTGAGGGGGTCCAAAAACTTTTAATTCCGACGCCCTTATATAATCCTTTGATATAAAATTCGCTATATTGTATCATTTTTCTGTTTTTTCAACTTTTGGCTCTATTTTGTTCTATCATGGATAAGCTTCTAAGAAGGGTCTGTGTAAAATGCAAATTTTAATATTCAATTAATAGCAACAAGTATCCATGGCTTTCAAAAACATTTAAAAAATAAAAATTTGCATAAACATTGCTTCAATGAAGAAAAGCCAATTTCTAGCTTATTCTTCATTTTAAATTTGGATCAATCGGTTTATTTTCTACTCAAATGAGGCCAGAACAAAAGAATGCGATTAGAAAAGTAAGTACATTTCAAAAATGTTGGCAAATTTTTGTTTTTAGCCCTTAAAGTCCTTCCCAGAATGGTGTTCCACTCATGGCATTCCATATATTGCACGTTCAAGTAAAAAATTTTGGATTTGGTTTTGGCTTATTGCGACACTTGTTGCTAGCGGTATTTTAATCTGGCAAACTGTTATATTACTTAAGAAATTTTTCAGCTTCCCAGTTACGATTCAATATGAGGTATTAATAATAAATTTGACACGATGGTTTTTGTGTTGAAATTCGAAAATTTAAAAATGAGTCATGCCATTCGACTCAGCTTGCCGAGAGGAGTAGAACGAATACCATAACATGGGGTTTTCCATTCTGAGCCAATGGACGAGTGGCTAAAGTGATAGATTTGAAGTTTATAAGCTAGGGTTCGAATCCTGGGCATAAACAAGAACGGGACGAACAAGAACGGGACACAAAAACGGGACGACAAACACGAGACAATTCTTTTCTTCAGATCTCAACTCCTTTAAGAAATTTTAGATAGTGCAAGGAGGTATTTACTACGAGGTCAGAATTAAGAGCGGTTACTCCAAGGGTTCCATGGTCGGTGGTACTGGGCTTGCCTCAGGCGTCCCTCAAGGAAGGGGGGGGGATTGAATTCGTTCTACTTGTTGAGTCGAATGGCATGACTCGTTTTTAAAATTTCGATTTTACTCCAATTTTAGCCAAAAAATTATTGTCAAATTTTCCAACAAATTCAAAAATTTAGCTAAAATTTGATCAACACGTCTTCCCCGCAGTGACTGTTTGCAACTTAAATCCTTATAAGAAAAGCGTGGCGTATAATTTTCCAAAGGTAAAGAATGACAATTTGAATTTTCGAGAAACTTTTTATAGATCGAACGTTTGATGGTGACCTATGATTATATGGTACACAGAGTAGCTTGTGATGCGGATTCTCGATGTTCGATGGAAACTAATGAAACACTAGAGCAATATCGAGAAATGTATGGTCTTGTCGTAAGTACACTTGAATATCTATGTATTGAAAAAAATTCAAGGATATAAATGACACTACAGCTATTCAATCGATTGGTAGAAATCTGCTGGGGCTAGAATCAGCTGGGTATAATTTAAGTGAAGCTGTTGATTCTCTGGACGAGTTTATTCTAAGTTGCAGTTTCAACACGGATGATTGCGACATGAAAAAGTACTAATAAACTTTTTTTGACTTTTGTAGGGCATAAGGTTTACCCATTTTCATCCTCTCCTAACATTTGACACCCCGTCCCCACCTTCAAAAAATTTAAATTACAGTTTTACTTCTGACTCATTTCGTGATTTTAGTGACTGGACATCTTATATGGACGCAAGAATGGGTTCCTGTTTCACTTTTAATCTTAATCAAAAATATTTTACGCATCGAGCAGGGCCAAATTTTGGGCTTAGAATAATCATGAGGACAAACATAAGTGAATTTCTTCCAATAACCGATACGGCTGGGATGAGAGCTCTTATTCATGATCAAACTGAAACTCCATTTCCTGATGTGTTTGGGTACAATGTGGAAATTGGCATGTCTTCGTCGATTGGAGTTGTTTATGTAAGATTGTGGTAGGAGTATCATGGAGAGTCTGTTAGACTGTCCAGTCTTGAACCTTTATTGTTGGTTTCTGCTTTCCTTTTTGGCGTTGACGCTTAACCCACTGCTCTATTGCAGCCAACAACTGCTTGACTTGTAAACTTTCTTAAATGGCTTCAATGACCCCAACTTTGGATTAACTCAAAAGATGATCCCAACTTGAATATTTTTTGAAATTGGCCTCCCTTTTTGAAATCGGTCCCTCTCAAAATATTTGGTTAGAATCATTTTGATGACATTTAGCGAAACTAACATTTCTCTAGCCAAATGCGATTTTTTCAGACCGAAATGAGTCGAGAAACATCACCTTATGGCACTTGTAGCAATAATAAACCATATGGCTATCTTTATACCCTAAATTATGATGCCGAGGGGTGTCATCGGTCGATGTCTCAGCAAGATTTTGTCACCAAATGTGGTTGCTATGATCCTAGCTATCCGAAACCAACTTATTCAAATGTTAGCAATTGTGTCATTCCAAGCAATCGTAATTTTGATGGGATTTTTTTCCACAAAAAATCATATTTAGTGAATTGTTGGAAACAAACGTCAAACGATACAAAAAATTATGCTAGTTGTAAACAACCTTGTGATGAAGGTGTGTTTTAAAGGAGGCGAAAAGAAGGGACTATTCTAAAAAAAATTTTTTGTAAAATCACTTTTTTAGGAGTAATTTTATGCAAAAAATCGATTGCACACTTTCCCGAAATTTGAAAACGTCATCTTGACCTGGTTTGGATCACTAGAGTCTCTCGATACCCCCTCCCCCTTGGGCATCGAGAGACCCTAGTGATCGAAAACAGGTCAAGATGACGTTGTCAAATTTTGGAAGAGTGTGTAATCGATTTTTCGCATAAAATTATCTCTAGAAAAGTGATTTTACAAAAAAATTGTTTTTGAGAATAGTCCCTTCTTTTCACCCCCCCCCTCTTCAACAAGGTTATTTTGGTGAAAGCTAAAATTTTTTGAAGAAATCGACAAAAAATAAAAAAATCCAGTTTTTTTGGCACATCTTGTAAAAATTTATTTTTAGGCGTGTATGATGCAGTTATTTCAGAAGCTACTTGGCCTAAAGGAAATTTTTTGAGTGTTGGTAACAGTAAAAATAGGACTGTTTACACTATAGACGAAGTCAAGGTTAATTTAAAATTAAAACAAAAAAGCTTATAAAAACAAAAAAATGTTGGGTAGGAAGTAAAATGTTCAAAAATATACAAAAATTGACTGTAAGTCCGTTTCAGCTGAGTGCAAAAAAAAGTTACATCACCATAATTCAATGGATAAGGAAGTCACCCATCCGATCTGGCAAGTTAAGCAACGTTGATCCTGCAGCATCAATCCCCCAATAGGCAAAACTTTTAATTTTCAAACAATTTTTTTTGCAAAAGATGGAGCGCCCCCTACAATCATAAATTTTACCCACCAGGGATCGAACCTGCGGGCTCAACGTAGCTTAACTGATCCGACGGGTGGCTTCCTTATCCACTGCACTATGATTCCCCAACTTTTTTTGTCATCAGCTGGAACAGATTATAGCATAAATATGATTTTTTAGCAAATGGCTCAACTTGAAGTCTACTTCCAACAACTTGACTATGAAAGGATGTATGAGAAGCCTGATTATACGGTTTTTATTTTTAAATTTTAAATTTTTAAATTAAACAAATTTTAGTTTACGCAATTATTTTCCGAATTTGGAGCACAAATAGGCTTATGGGTTGGTATAAGCATAGTCTCAATAATTGAGTTTGTTGTGCTCGGAGTCTTGGTAAGAAAAAAATTGAAAAAAGTGTAACAAATTTTAGGTTTGTATTGCCTATTGTTGGCCAGATTCCTATGACAAATTTCATTTGTAAAATCAATTATTGGTTTTCTGTTGACTTAATGTATTTTGCTTTTTTGATAAATTCATTACAAGCTTGAAAGACGGCCTATCTTTCACCTTTCAAGCTTGACGTTTATATACTCTTATATACAGGCTGTTCAATATGATCAATAATTTACTACGGATTTTAAAAATTCGCCAAAAATCGAGTTTAATTCCATTTCCGTCGCTCGAGGTCTCATTCAATTGCCCCCGTCAGGCAGTTTAAAAAAAATTTTATTGAAAAAGACTTCGATTTCGATTTTTTAGCTCAAAAATACGAAAAAATTGTCTACCCAGATTTTTTCTACAGTTTCTGCCCAAAATTGCGGATTTTTTGTTCTCAGGGGTTTTTGGCCATGGAGAACACGAATACAACTGAATTTTTTAATTTGGGCCACTGTAAGGTCCCTTTCTGGATGGAGCATCTTCATGAAATCAGGGCATTTTTACCGCCTACACTTCCCAAGTAGCCTTTTTGAGATTCAGTAACGTGATTTGAAAACTGTTTCAGCAATAACATTTAAAAGCTATCAAGTGCTCTGCTTTAAGGTACTCTGCTTAAACTCATTATTAACGACTACATTACTTGCGTCATTAACAATCAGATTAAGCGCCGATCCTCTATGTGGGAGGCAGGTTCTCATATACAATTCCTGGCTTCTCATTAACAATATGATTTGTTTCGATACAAACTTTAGTTACACACTTAACAAAGTACTTGAAAGCAATACATGATAACAACACTTGATAACGGAAACAATTATTCTTCGACGAACGGTGAATTGCAATCGAAATCGTTTCCTTTTATACTCGCGATTTCGATGCAACAATTATCGAATTTCATACTCGTTACATCACGATTTGCACCGGGACAAAACGGTGGCGCACAGACAAGCGGACACGTTTTCCCTATAATATAGGATAATAAAATAGCAAGTTTATTTGCACAATTAATTGATAGTTAAATAAATGAGTATTGGATTTTATAAATCATTTTTAACATTCTTGTACAGTATAATCAGAACTCTTTCGCGCAGCAGATGTTCTACATTTAATAGAATATTTCATTTTCAAAGGCATTTAAATTTCTGATGAGCTAATCTCTAGTAATGAAATTGTGTGCATCCATGATATGTCGGTAATAGTTTGATATTTTCAATCATATTGGTCGACTAAGTCTTCTGAACTGTATTTGTCGAATAGTTAGTCTTCTTAGCTTTAAAATTTCGGGTTTCACTTGTATAATTAACCCATTATTTAAAGATTCAAGGTAATTTGATGTAATTCCAATCCTATTCTTAAAGCATTTTGGAAATATGGTGTTTGTTACAGCTTTTCTATATGGCTTTAGTATTAAAATCATGACTAGTGCATTGAAAAATGAATGTAAAGTCGAAAGCTGTACAAAAATTGTCACCAGGAGTGGTTTGTCAATGTCAAAAATAATCTCAATAATAGCGTAAATATATGGCATCACTAGGCATACTAATGGGATAATTGACTAAAATGTAATAGTAACATAGTGTCAAATTCCAACAAGTCAACTGCATTAGAAACTTTATTCCTAAAGCATTTTAACAAAAATGCATCTTTTAATGCTTCTCTATATGGCTTGATCATCAAAAGCATTGTTATGGCATTGAAAAACGAATGTAAAGTTGAGAGCTGTACAAGAAACGCCAATAAAGTTGGGTTTTCAAGCTTATATATAAAATCGAAAAGCGCGTAAACATATGGAATTATTAGGCAAAATACAGGAATAATTGACTAAAATATACTGCTAATTATAATCGCAAATTTCCTTTTTTTCCCTACTCTAAAAAAATAACTCTAATAAACTCTTCTTCACAACGGATAAAAAAAATCAGGTTGTAGAAAATCGAATATTTCACTAACCCCTGCACCATAACCCACTTTTGATCACTATACCTGCATAGATAACGAAAGTATTAACTTCCTTTCATGATCATACGTCTTGTGTGTTATCATTTTAGACCTTTTCCTTAAACAATAGTAGATATACAAAGGACCGAATATGATCAGAAGAAAGTACAAAACGAGTTCGGTAAGTATAGCCGATAGCATTATATTTGTTCCAGTTGTTCCGATCACTACCCCACCACATGAGCACATGGAATGATTAATATTATGCTTAAAAATACAAAAATCTAATACCCATGTTAGAGGAAATTCTCGTTTTATATAGTCAAACCAATAGTCTGGATCCAATGCTTTATCAAGAAAACCAAATAGACTAGCGATAAGAGGAGGAAGTCCACTAACAAAATGAAATAATAGCATGCCAATGAGGAAATATTTTTTGGTAAAAATTACTGTGGAAGAGTTGCTGAGCAATCTAAAGATAAATATTTTAGGAAAAAAGAATTTTGCGAGTTTTCGGCCATCTTTTGAGTTTATAGAATAGCTTCGGCAGAAAATCAGGAAGGGGAGAAATAGAGAGATCTTTTGTCTCTTACTTATAACGATAATACAGTGCACAAGCGAGCGCAGCATCACAACCTGCTAATGTTAATATGAGAAAAGAGAATGGCACAGCTGTAGCAAGTGGAGAAATTCCGAAGATGTCTTTCGCTAGGCCTAACGAACATACAGTAGGTGATGGGAATAAAAATACCGGAACGAAGAAGAGTGTCATATTGAAGTCCCAAATATAAGACCATATCTAAACCATCATTTTTTCATTTTTGATCAACCGCTTGAAAAACAAACCGTTATATTCAATAAAAACCATCTATACATTTTCATAGCCTTCGAACTTCTATACACAATAATAAAGCTAGCTATAATAGTCGTCAAAGTATTGATAGCAAAGTTGATATAATTTCGGAATCTGGTATCATTGTAATAATCGTCATTAAGTTCGGTGATGTAACATTTACCTGTGTAGTAACATGGATAAGTACCATTCATTTTATATATTCAAATAGCTTTATTGAATCCGCTTTTAGAAGAAAAAAACAACCTTAATGGTAGAAGCATAAAAGTTATGAAAAAATATAGAACTTTGACGATAGAGACGAATGGTGATATCATTTATAAGCAATAATTGTCCGATATCACCCTAGTGATTAATCAAATTTAGATACAGGGTGTGCGGAAATTACCCAACCCCTATAGTAAGATATATCTAGAAACTTGTTTCGCCATAACCTTTGATAGGAACAACCATACGCTGAGATCTCATTTTAAAGCTACGAACGGGAACTTTAAAAAGACACCAAGATCTCGATGTATAGATGTTTCTAACAAAAGTTATGGTGAAAAGTATCCGACAATAGAAGGTCGGATAATTTCCACACACCCTGTACTTTTTATGAATATAATGCGCATTAATGAGAATATAATCAAACCTCCGTTTTATGATCCTCCCCCATACTTTTGCTGGGACACGGGTCATACGGCTCAAATTTTCACATGGCTCAAATTTACATAGCTCAAAATTCATTCGGCTCAAATTTCCAGAATCTGAATTCACTGTTCTATACAAAAATAAGAGCAGGAAATGTATAAGTCATGTTTTAGGCCCAAAAAGTAATTTTTTAGACACATCAAAAATCAGAAAAATTGTTCTAGCGTGGGTTTGTCAAGATAATATATTACCATAGCGATTAATAAAATTTACATGTTTGTTTTTATGGTGCAAAGCTTAATCTATCACGTATTAAAATGTTTATGAACCTATAGGGTAATTTTAGAATACAAAATAAAAAATTTTTTGGCGAAAATTTGGTCGAAAAATTGCAAAAATCCACTTTTTTTTAGCCACCCTGGGGTCTAATATTGTACTTGATTAGCGACAAGTGTCAAGTGATTAGTGTCAAGTTCACTAAAAAATTGACATGTTTGACACTTGTCACTTATCAAAAAAAAGTGATTAAGAAAAAAAGTTTAATCACTTTTTTTGACAAATGATAAGTGACAAGTGTCAGACTTGTCGGTTTTTTAGTGAACTTATCACTTGGCATTAATCACTTGACACTTGTCACTAATTACTTGCCACTAATCAAGTACAACAATGGAGACATGTCGATTGCGTCAAAATTATTTACGTCAATCTTTGATTGCGTCAAAGGTCAATTGCGTCATCCGACATTTGCGTCAATTTTCGATTGCGTCAACAGACATTTGCGTCAATTTTCGATTGCGTCAACAGACATTTGCGTCAATTTTTGATTGCGTCAAAATTGATACAAATGTCGGATGACACAAATGTCTGTTGACGCAATCGAAAATTGACGCAAACAAAAATTGACGCAAATGTTGGATGACACAATTGACCTTTGACGCAATTTAAAATTGACGCAAACAAAATTGACGCAAATGTTGGATGACGCAAATAATTTTGGCGCAATCGACACGTCTTTCAACAATAGACCCCTGTAGTACAACTTCCAACAAAGTTGTTCTAGTACAACTTCCAATTATCACTAAAAATTAAAAATCGATTTTCCAATTTTTACAGTGGGTACCCCCTCGATTTTGGTGTCAAAAATCTTAGAATTTGGTCCTCTCCAACATGGTAAAACCGGACGCAATTTGGATCGCACCTTCAAAATTTAGTCCGCACATATAAGGTTTTATATATGAAGACTTGTGTAAGGTTTTATATATGAAGACTTGATGCCATTAAGATTAAACTTTTCATGAATTGTAAAAATCCTAGAAAACTATTTATAATGTTTTTGAGGGCGTAACAAACAAATAAAAAATATATTTAACATCAATCATTGAGTATTCTTTTTACACGTACATGTAAAGTTTCCGCTGATCTGGTAATTCCTCTATTGGTTTCGATTTTAAGAGGTAGATCCTAAAATGTTTCACAATAAGTAATTTAAGCTCAATTTACAGGAGATCCCGGAATCGAATAAATCTTGAAATCCCTTAACAAATAAGCCAGTGTCAACCAAATTTCTATCAAGGCAAA
>JAQGBS010000827.1:0-18782 GCA_034698545.1 Acrobeloides obliquus
ATCAAAAAGATGAAGACGCCGAAGACGCCCCAAAAATTTGGTTGTCGTTTTCAAAAGATTTTTTCGTTGTTTCCTACTAAATGGCTACATCTTCAATAGACTAATTGTGCTCTTTTTTTTCTTGTACTTTCACTGTTTAACACGAAAATACTCCTTCAAATTTCCAGTATATTCTGTTATTTTAAGCTATTCTGAGCAATATTTAAAAAAAATTTTGAAAAAAATTAAGAAAAAATACATATTAAATTATAAGCAAAATTAAAAATCACTATTTTAGCCGTGAATTTGGCTCAGTGGTAGTGCCCCAAGATTCGAGTCTAAGGTCTCGGTTCGAATCCCACCTGAGTCGATTTGATTTTGCCTGGGTATATTCCATGATTAGACAACTTTTTTTTCAAAAAAATTTTTATACACAAGCAAAATCAAATCGATTCAAGTGGGATTTGAACCCGAGACCCTTAGACTCGAACCTTGGAGCGCTACCGCTAAACCAAATTCACGACTAAAATCGTGATTTCTAATTTTGCTTATTTTTTAAACTTTTTTTCGGAAATTTGAAGACATTTTCTTGTGTTAATTGAAGCATTGCTAGATTGGTTTAAATTTTTTGTTCGATTTTAATCAAATTTATGGCTTTTATAGGGTTGTTGCCAACCAACGAATGATTTTTTTCTATTCTTATTTCTCTTTCTAACCTAGACAAAATTTTTTTCTAAAATTTGCTATAGTATTCTATGAAACAATACAGCTTGGACGAAGAATCATCAACTTCGCTGACTACTTCGATTCGAGTCGACAATCCCCTTTATGTGGATGCTTCGAAATCTGGACTAAGTCGATTCGACCAAATTCTCATCAACACATTTTACCCCAACCATTCGCGTGACTCCCTCGATTCTGGAGTTTCGAAAGACATCAAGCACGACGAAAATCCCCAGTCTTCACCTACTTTAAGCCTACCCCAACCTTTTACAACGTCGAGTGATTCCGTGGACTCGGGAGTTTCGAAGGCGTCTCGTCTGAAGCAATCGCTGGATTCGATCCTCGACGAGACGGAGACCACTCATGTTCAACAAAGTGTCCATCGCATAATAATTGAGCCGATTTTGGATGAACCTTCATCGACTTTAGAGGAGATAGGGTTAGTATAAAAATTTAAAAAAATTTTTTGGCAGAAAAATTACCCAACATGGCTCGCGAAAGTTATAAAAAATTATTACTAGTTCGAATTACAGGGTTCAAAATCCGGAAAAATTTATATATTTCTGAAAAGAATTTTTCAGTTTTTGACGCATTTTTCAATTTTTGATGAATTTTTCGATTTTGACGAATTTTTCAATTTTTTACGAACTGATTTTCAGAAGAAAAACCCAACATTTTCATATTTTCGCTTCAATACATACATCTATTTTCCTGAATCAGGGTAAAGGATGCATTTTCACGCATCAGGAATGCGCGCATTCGATTTGCCGCATAGCAAAACCCTCATAGGGGTCATTTTTAGAAAAAAATATTTCCGAACCATGTCATTTTGGGTCGCTAATCCGAACTAGTACCAAAAAAATTGAGCCGGGAACAAGTCTTCATAGCCAAATGGTTAGAACTCCACGATTGCACTTTAAAGACGCGTGTTCGAATCTCGCTTGCGTTGTTTTTAACTTTTTTGTATTTTTAAGAAAGGAAGACAGCATTTTTTATAGCTCGACGTGACGAATAAAACGACATTATTAATTTTGAATTGTTTTGGGTTATTGAAACGAAAATCCTGATTCATGTTTTCGTTTCAATAACCCAATATATTGTTCAATTCAATCATTTTGGTGTCATTTTATTCGTCACGTTGAGCTATAAAAAATGCCATCTTTCTTTTTTTTAAATCTAAAAGGCAAAAAATTAAAAACAATTAGACACAAGCGGGATTCGAACCCGCGTCTTTAAAGTGCAATCGTGTAGTCCTAACCATTTGGCTATGAAGACTTGTTCCCGTTTTAATTTTTTATAACTTTTGCGAGCCGTGCCAAAGATATATAAACTATGCCACGTGGTGAGTCTAAAAAATTTGGGCGCGCATGGTCTAATGGGGAAAAACATTTGAGAAAAAGTTTCTGAGCCAGTATGTCGCTGGTTCAATCCCCGTTGGAGTCGAATTGTTTTTGCATCATTGAATATATCCATTAGAGGGGACGGTTCCCCATCACTCATGGGAATTTTTTAAAATTTTGAGAAAAAATATAAAAATTGAAAAATTTCATCCACCCATCCAAGTAGACATCACAAAAATCATTCATCCACCCATCCTCCCGGGTCAATGCCCTTCCCCACCGTTATTTTTGTGGGACCTGAACCGCGCCCAGCTTTTTGAAACATTACCACGAAACAGAGTTTATACACAGACTATAAATGTTTTGTGTTATCTTTTGACAAATTGCAATAATGATAGGAATTTCTTTGCAAAAATTTTTTTGCAGTCTATTTTTTGTAGAAAATTCAAGAAAACGATATGTCATTAAGTTCATCTCAATTAAATATTTACAGGGTGTATTGAAAAAAACCGGAATTCGGGCGTTTTTTTCACGTTTTTTCGAAAGATTTTTTCAAAAATGACCCCTATTAGGGCTAATTTTATGCGGGGAATTGATTGTGCATATTGAAAAATTTTTTAAATGCCTTTCCTGATCCCAAATCAACTCAAAACGTCGAAAAAACATGAAAAATTGCCAAAATTTCGGTTTTTTTTTCAATACACCATGTACTATGTTTTTGGGAATAAAAATTGAAAAAAAATGAAAAAATCTTGAAAATAAAAATTTCGGTCCTCATTCGTGTTTTTTTTAAAGAAATCCTGAAGACAAAGACTTGTCAAACTTCATCGATGGCATTTCGGTTGAAAAAGTCTCCCTCAGCTCATCCACTCATCTACTTTCTCACGACTATTCTCATCATCTTAATAGTAGCCAAGAGCAAAGTTACGATCAAGAAAGCTCCTTTCAAAGCGACCATCCAAATCTGACTCGGCAAGAAACCTTAGATGACGAATTTTCTGATTCGAGCTACGGATATCATCGAACAAAACCAATCCGAAGAATTCCATCAAAGAATAAAGAAAAACGCCATTCCGTATCTTTTCTTAACATAGATGATAGGCCAGAATTGTTGAGGCTACATTCTCTAGATGCCGAAAGGCCAGAAGTGGAGCAACACAAAAATTTTGAGCACAGTGATGATGAACATCGAGGAGAGAACAAGAATTCTGAGTAGGTTATGAAATCTTGAATTTGAATCTGGGGACAATTGCGCATCCCGGAAAAAGTGGAAAAAAGTTCAAATTTGCACTGAGGCCACCTCGTATGTGGGACGAGGTGGCCTCAGTGGCGCAGTAGGTTGCGTGTTTGGCTGTTGCCTGAAAGGTCGCGGGTTCGATACTCAGCTTCGCGCTTGGCTTTTGCCCAAAAAATTGGTCTCAAGAGAGAGAGAGAGAAAAACTTCAAACTGAAAAATTTACGAAAAAGACTCAATTTTTGAGTTAATACAAAATTCCAGCGCCATGATCAACAATTTATAAAGTGTATCTTTTTGCATGTACGTTGGATTTTAGGCACTCGCGTCCAGTCAATCAAAATTCTCAGAACAAAAATTGGACACTTGGTAGGAAACTGAATAAGGTAATTTAAAAGTTGTGTCAAATTTGTAGTCTGTTTTTTAATGGAAGTCGATTGCGCACATTTTCTAAGCATGAAAAAGTTATTTCAACCCTGATTCAGGGAATGGAGTTGGTGTACGGCCGAAAAAAGAACATTTTTCGATTTTCGCGTCAATACACCAACTCCATTTCCTGAATCAGAGTAAGATAATTTTTTCATGTTTCGAGAATGCTTACAATCGATTAAAATTACCCCAGGTGGCTGCTTTCAGGACGAAAATGAAAATTTTTCGATTTGCGTCAATACACTGAATCCATTCCCTGAATCAGGGTCAAGGAAGCGTTTTCATGCTGTGGAAATGTGCGCAATCGATTTTCCGTAAAAAATTATCCTGGGTCAATTTTAGTAAAAAATTTTTCAATTTTTTGGGATTCGAACAAAAAAGTTTCAATTTTTTGAGACTCGAACAATTTTTTCGAGTCCCAAAAATCACAAAAATGCACTTTTTAAAACTCACCCCTGAACATAGCCATATAAAAACTTATTTGAAGAAGAAACTTTTCGGAAGTAGCCTGTTCTCTTTTGCAACTTTCCCCCGAATCCAACCACTTGACTTTTAAGATTGTTTCAATTGAGAGTTAGATGGTTATAATTTATGTTTAGTTTTACCCATACTCCTTATTACGACACTTGTGTCCCAAAATTTGGGACCACTTAATTTTTTGACAAGTTTTTTTTCTTATAGCAGACATCTACAATTGATTCGAACAACACCACAAGTGCAGCGAGTACTGCGCGACCACCATTGGCTCGACGACATTCCGAATTTCATGCCAAGGCTCCAGAGAATGGTAAACTTTAAAAAAATAGCATATACATAAATACAGTGTGGCTTAAAGGATTAGTCCAGTGGGAAAAAAGTAGCCAATTTTGTTGATATTCGGAAAGTTCATGAAAAATGGAGCATTTTTTGTTTTTACGGCGTCTTCTGAATCGTTGTAGTTTTCGAGATAATTGCGTTCGAAATTTTGAATTTGTGTACATGTTTTCGTCTTAATACACAAACTTTTTTGAATTTTTTGCGAAAATTGATTTTTTTAATTTTCATAAAATGAAAAAAAAAATTTTTGCTCCAAAATCGAATTATAGAAAAAATTAAATTTTTGTAAAAAATTGAATTTTTGAACAAAAAATCGAATTTTGACCGAAAAATTGAAATTTTTTTGTGAAAAAAAGCGAAAATTTGATAGAAAATTCGCAAAAATCCGCTTTTTTAAGCCACCCTGAAAAATTCAATAGTTCAACATTTTGTAACCTTTTAAACTTTTTAAAATTTTTTTGTGCAAAGCGGCAATCATGAATCACAAAGTTGTGTCATTTATTATTTTTTATATGTTTCTTTAATTGTTATGACCAACAAAAAATTTAAAAAATTTTGGAGCTACTACACATTGGGGGGGGGGCACCCATTTGAAAAAATTTTTGAAAATTTTTCTTGAAATGACACCTATATGGGTAAAAACATGCAGGGAATCCAAATTTGACATTTATGAAAAGAAGAAATTCTTCCCTGATTCAGGGAAGGTCTGTGTATTGAAGTGAAAAGTTGCAAAAATGCGATTTTTTAACTTTTTGCTTTCATATACAGGCCTTCCCTGAATCAGGGAAGTGTTTTTTTGCTTCGAAAATGTCAATACACAACTTTTATTGATTTAGGAATGAATTTCATGCGTTCATGTTTTCGTTGTAATACACAAAATTTCAAAAATCGCCAATTTCAAAGGCGATTATCTCGAAAACTACAACGATTCAGAAGGTGCCGTAAAAACAAAATATGCTCCATTTTTCATGAACTTTCTGAATATATAATTTTTTCATAGTGTTTTTTTCGAATGGACTGGTCCTTTAAGATCTGTAGGCCCCTTGGCCATTTCCATTTTCCACCTAAAAAACTTTATGACATTTTGTGTTGCTCTTTTTAAAATCATCAAAAATTAATATTCCATCAAATATTTCTCTTACGGCAGAGTATGCGTGGGTTCTCCAATGCTCGCAACAAGATTAATAAGGTTTCAAAAATCCAGAAATGGGGTGATTTAGGTGTGCGTTTATACGTTTTTTTCTTCTACATTTTCCTTCCTTGACAGATTAGGCCAAAAAACTGTACTTTTGCGTTTTTGATGAAAAATTTTGAAAATTTGTTTTTCAAACATCACCTATAAGGGGGTATTTTCATATGATTTTTGAAAAAAAAATTTTGAAAATTTTTCGCCAAAAAACGCAAAAGTACGATTTTTTGGCTCACCTAAGTCGAGGTGCCAAATAGACGAGCATTATTCTTTTTTGCTTGGAAGGCGACAGGCCATTTCCGCCCCCAGGGCACAAAATTGTTGCATAGTCTCTCAAAGTGGGAGAAGGAAGAGCCCCAAATCGGTCCCCAGTGGGATGATGAAGAGATTTGGCGTTATTCTACGTGACATGTTTGTGTTGAGCCGCTTGTCGCGGATTCCTTTAACTTTTACAGCAAAAAAATGAAGGCAGAAAAAGGTTTCTTGGAATTTCAAATTGTTGGCTATTCTTTTTAGTATAAAAAGGGCATATATATTTTTATAAAGTTCATGAAAAGTGAAGCATTTTTTGTTTTACGTCAACCTCTGAATCGTTGTAACTTTTCGAGATAATTGCTGTTTATGTTTTCGTTGTAATTTGAAACTGTTCATGTTTTCGTTGTAATACACAGATTTTTTAAAAATCGCCAACTTCACACGCAATTCTCTCAAAAATTACAACGATTCAGAACATGTCGTAAAAATAAAAAATGCTCCCTTTTTCATGAATTTTCCGAATATTTTTTTTTCAAAATTCATTATCATAAGATTAGAATGTTTAGATGATATGGACCAAATCCTAATGGAGTATGACGAAGGCATGGAAATGGCATTCGAGCGCTGCAAATCTTGGTCCAAGTACTGCAGTCAACTTCTCTCGTACATTCAAAATCGCCTCACATGTGAACACCAACATGCTAGAAGTATTCAAAAGCTAGCGGAACAAACCAAAAATGCTCTAGCTTCGGATTTTCGGAATAATGTAAGAATTTTTCGAAATATTGATTCCCCTCCTTGAAACCCTCCCCACCCCCCCCCAACAAGGTTTTCCATCGTAAAAATCAAATTTTACTTTATTTTCGCTTCAATACACCCTCCCCGTCCCTGAATCAAGGTCATAACGTTTTTGGGGTGTTTTCACTTTTTGCACGTTTTGGGCCGCCATGAAGGCCAAACGTCTTATCCGAGGGTAACTGTAAAACAAATTTTTTTTTAGAACTATGTTCCATTAATTGCAACTTTTGAAGAATTTATGAGTTGCGGTGACTGGTTTGCTGACACTATTGATAGCACCATTAAAGTCATAAACGATCGGGTTGTTAAGGTAAAAGCCAAGTTCTCGAAATTTTTAGAAATCTCATCGTTTTTTCAATTTTAGACATTACAACAAAAACAACAAGACCTAGATACGGCGCGTAAAAATTTGAAAAATGAGTTCAACAAACAGCTCAGACATTTGGTTGGTTTTTTAAAATTAAAAAATTTTTGTTCAGTGAAGCGTATTTTTTGAGGACATGTCCATCTTTAAAGGGCATGTCTATTTTTGAAGAGTTGATGCCATATGATAGAGCACAAAATTTGAAGCATTTGTTTCTTTTACGCAACCTCAAAAATCGAAATTTCAAAAAAATAATGAAAGGCAAAATTAGTTTAGTGTTAAAAAAATTTGAAATTCGCATTTTTTCGAATTTCGACTCCAAGTGGGATCGAACCTGCGCGCCCAACGTTGCTTAACTTACCAGATCGGACAGTTAGCATACTGCAACACACGAACACGAACCGTTTGACTAAACCTTTTATAGTTTACTTGGGTGAAACGGGGCTATAAGATATGCAACTTTTTTCTACTACTTGAAATTCAAACGTGTGTTTGGTTCTTGTACAAATTCCTATTGTTCAAAACAATTCAAAATCCCATAAATCATTTTTGATACCTAATGTAGGACTCGTTTACAGAATGAAACAAACAAGTCTTAACTTGTCACCAGCATCAGACATTTATAAGTTATTAGTGTTGCGAAAATAGTCAATTTCGTTGATAAAATTCATCAACTTCAAATATTTATAAATGGGAACATGAAAAGAGTATTCTTCCGTTTCATGGAAAAGAAGATTTTTGACAAAATTTTCAATTTTTGATGAATTTTTTGATTTTTACGAATTTTTCAATTTTTACGAATTTTTCGATTTTTGACTAAATTTTCAATTTTTGACAAATTTTTCAATTTTTGACGAATTTTTCAATTTTTAATGAATTTTTCGTTTTTTGACGAATTTTTTTTGTTGAAAATAGTAAATTTTTTTGATAAAATTCATCACCTTCAACAAATATTTATAAATGGAAACATAAAAAGATCATCTTCCGTTTCCGTTTCACGAAAAAGAAGACTCAATTAATTTAGGCCACTTAGTGAGATTTATGAATCTTCGCGTTTTGGGAGAAGAAGTAGACACCTGCGAATATCTTCATAGCACAAAAAATGAGATTTTTTAGTCTGTTCGACCGACCAATCATTCATGCTAATTTATCAAAGATTTATGCACGATTTTGCGTAAAAGTTGGAGATCCGATGACAGTTTCGATCGAATTCCTTTGACGATAATAAAAGAGAAATAAATTTTTTTAAATGAGAAAATGGGAATTTGATTTCGTATTCTTTTTGAATACGGTACAAATCATCATAAAATTTTTATGTCTCGATGAAAGAAAGCAAAACAAAAAAACTAAATTTTTATGGTGTTTACTCGAGAAGTTTCTGGGTTAAAGACTGGAACAGGGATGGCTGATAGATTTTTAATGAAAATATATAATTCTTTGTTGGGTTCGGGATCTTCAGGATGTCGTAAAAAATTGAAAAATTCATCAAAAATCGAAAAATTCGTAAAAAATTAAAAAGTTTGTCAAAAATTGAAAAATTATCAGGCCTAAATGGAAGGGGACACCGGTCCCCGGTGCCCACTCTAACTACATTCTTTGTGTACACCCCTGCACCCCCCCTTACTTACTCCACTGCTCGTGTGGGATCGAACCCGCGCCAATAACATGAATGACCAGCGTCCTAGCCATTAGGCAATGCGCGTCCATCTTTTTTTTAAAAATTTTGCCATGATAAAGATTTTGGAGTTTGACGACCTAAAATTTGAAATCTCACTCAAATGGATAACAACCTGATCAAAACTCAAAAAGTATAAAAAAATTTTTAGCAAAAATGTGAAAAAGAACTGAACCAAGCCCGAGCCATACAGGAATCCTCCGATGCAGGCTATTTCAAAGCGCGTGAGTCAACTCTTCGAAGTGAAATGTCAGTCCCAACCGTAATTGGTGCCGAGCAATATCGAAAAAAGAAAGAAGTCGAAAAGAGACGTAAACATGAAGAAGAAGCATTACATCGAGTACCAATTTTAAAAAAATTCAAAAATCTTCAACTTTTAGAAAACGGATGCCGAAAAACTTGTTCAACGTCTAGAACTCCGGTTGGAAACCTTGAAACAAAATTTAGAAGCAACTAAAGTGAGTTGATCTTTTTTTGTATATGAACATGCAGAAAATCTTTTTATTGCACAAAAATTTTTATATTAGCTCATTCACATTTTTGAATCTTACTTTTTCTTATTTTTCACCAACTTGAAGTTTTAATTAGGTTGTACAGACAAGAAAATTGGCCAATTTTTAAGAAGTTTAATGGTGCCATCTGTTCATCGTAAATTTCCTGTTATTGCCCAGAACATTAGTTTTCTGCACGAAAACTAATTTGTGCTCTTTCTCAGTTTGAAAATTTTTTATGATTCATTATGTATGAAAAAATTGGAGATTTGGGTATTTTTAAAGATCCAATCCACTTGGAAAAATTGATAAATTTGAAAAAAGGCTGGCCTAAGCCAAACCGAAGCCTAAGCTCAAGCCCAAGCCTAAGCCCAGGCCTAAGCTATAACCTAAGCCTAGGCTTAAGCCCAAGCCTAAGCCTAGGTCTAAGCTTAAGCCTAAGCCCAAACCGAGGCCTAAGCTCAAGCATAAGCTTAAGCCCAAGCCTATGCTTAAGCCTAAGCTCAAACCGAGGCCTAAACCCAAGCCCAAGCCTAGGTCTAAGCCCAAGCCTAAGCCCAAACCGAGGTCTAAGCCCAAGCTTAAGTCTAGGCCTAAGCCTAGACTTAAGCCTAAGCCCAAGCCTATGCTTAAGCCTAAGCCCAAACCGAGGCCCAAGCCTAAGCCCAAGCCTAGGCCTAAGCCCAAACCGAGACCTAAGCCCAAGCCTAAGCTTAAGCCTAAGCCTAAGCCTAAGCTTAAGCCTAAGTCCAAGCCTAAGCTTAAGCCTAAGTCCAAGCCTAAGCTTAAGCCTAAGCCCAAGCCCAAGCCTAAGCTTAAGCCTAAGCCCAAGCCTAAGCTTAAGCTTAACCTAGGCCCCGCTTCAATACACAACTTTGATTGATTCAGCGACAAATTTTCACTGCATTCATGTTTTCGTTGTAATACACAGATTTCAAAAATAGCCAACTTCAAACGCGATTTTCTCGGCAACGATAACGATTCAGAGCATGCCGTAAAAACAAAAAATACCCCATTTTCCATGAACTCTCCAATTATATAACTTTTCATGGTGTTTTTTCCGTGTGAACTGGTTCTTTAAATCCAATATTGAAAATTCAATAACGTGCTTTTAAGATGTTTTTGTTTTTCTCAAGCTTATTCTTTCTTGAATATTTTCTCTTTTGTTCAATTTTTAGTCTCACATGTTTTCCTGACTCATTTTTTATGATTCATTTTAGACATATTTTTCTTGTTCCTTTTGTCACTAGAATCTGGCACTTTTTTGAAAATTTTTTTTATCTTTTCCGACTAAAAATCCAAAATATTCATCTTCTTATAGCAGAGTCATTTTTTATTCGAAAACGAATAAAAGTGGTCTTGAATCTACGAAGCGCCGTATTCGATTCTTGTCATGATGCCTCTGCTTCTCGGCGTCTTCATTTTGGGATGAAATCAAACAAACATGTCATTTTCGCCTCTCTCAAATAAATCATTTAAGAGGGCACTCCGAACAAGCACTTCTCTTATTTCTTAAAATACTCATTTGTTGAAATTTAAAGATGCCATTCGATATAACCTCGTCTAAAATTCTTGGGAGGATGTTGAGCTGTCCGGTCGTTTTTCAACAACTACCTATCCTAAAACATTAAACGCGTGTTTCTGTGTATGTTTGTGCTATCTCCGTCATCTTAAGTCCAATTCCGTCACGGCGTATACCAATCGATAGGGCTTGGTGAGAGAAGAAAAATGACACCAAAAGCATGGGGGTACCCTTCAAGGGAAATTTTAAAGCCTCGTTTCATGTTTTACGTCAGTCTTATAGTTGAAAGATTAAGAAGTCCATGTTGTGCTTTTCTGCTTTACTTATCTTAGTCTTGTCCAAATTAACTTTGTAACTAGGATCAACCATTTCAGTAGCGTATCTAAGGAGGTGCGAGGGGGCGGCTGCACCCCCCCCCCCCGAAATTCAAATAATGAAACATTTTTCTGGATGGTCCCCCTTATGTTTGAATAACCAAAAAGTTGTATAAAAAAATTTCCGGGCTTAGATTCCATTCTCGCACCCCCCCCCTCCCGAAGTTTGAGATACGCTACTGAACCATTTCCCAATCATCATCACTGATTTCATTCAACTTGTTCATCTCAAAGCACATTCTCAACAAGACCATGCTCACTCTCCGTCACCTCGGAGGCCGATTGATTGGCTTCGTATTTCCGGAGCAATCCTCAAACACATAACAACGTTTCGAAACATCAAATGACCGTTTCTACTACGTACACTCTCATCAATTTCATTTCGTCAACAACAAAAATAAGCTTAAAACTCGGCTGACTTTTAACCGCGAAGCATAATTGCAACTTTTCCTACCTCATGAATGTATGTATTTATTTCAATTCCCTTTTGAGTTGAGTTGGCATGCATGTCGTCGCTCTTTGTCAACTCTCGGTTTTTTCCTCCCCTCAATTTCGGTGTTTGAACCTTTATTCGTCATTAATTCGCCTATTCTGCGCGTGGCTATATAACTCCAAAACGGTTTATGTTTAACTGGTCAGCTGTTATATACAGGGTGGTCGAAATTTTCGTAACGCTAAAATTTGTTCATAAGTTTTTTATTTGAAATCCAATTTGGCTAAAAAATTTTTATTTTAATCTTGAGACTGGGAAAAGCTGATCCATGTCAAGAAAGAGAAAAATTTTGAAAAAATTCGATTTTTTTTCACCAAATCGAATTTTGAAAAAAGTTCTCCAAATCAGCTGATTTTTTGTATTTAAGGGGTTTTCGACATGGAAAAACAAATCTTATTTCGGCCACTGGAAGTTACCCATGAGAGAGGGTATACTCCTGGGACAGACACTTTTTGATCCGTATCTCCAAAAAAAATCAATTTTTTTTAAATGTTTGATTTTTTACGAAAACACGTTAGTTTTATGCGCTGAATCGATTGCGCGCATTTTCGAAGCATGAGAGTGGGTCCCAAACCCTGATTCAGGGTAGGCCTTGTGAGTAATAAAGTGAAAATTGGGATTTTTGAAATGCGCGCAATCGATTCCTCACATAGAAGAGCCTCTATACAGCTGATTTTCCGGCGAAAATTCGAATTTTTTGCATTTTCACTTCAATAAATACACATCGCTTTCCCTGAATCAGGGGTATACCCTTAAATCGTATTCACTATGTCATGCAAGCATTTTCATGTCTCGGGAATCTACTCTCTATGTCGAAAAACCCCTGAGTACAACAAATCAGCTGATTTGGAGAGCTTTTTGAAAATTCGAGTTTTTTGACCCCTTGGTGAAAAAAAATCGAATTTTTTCAAAAATTTTTGATTTTTTGACATGGATCGGCTTCTCCCAGTTTCAGGATTAAAATAAAAATTTTTTTAGCCAAATTGGATTTTTCAAATAAAAAAGTTGTGGCAAATTTTTTGTGTTACGAAAATTTGGACCACCCTGTAGGATCGTAACACAGAGGCGTTTTCTTCTAAACGGGCGTAAAAACATTTTTACGTTTAATGCAAAGTTAATTAGTCATGTTTTCGCACGAATTGTACTTAACTTAATCATTTTTTTCAAGCTTATGAGTTGGCATTGTGCCAAATATAAGAAGGCTTACGGTAAAATTTTTAAAGCTACTACGCGATGACGGGAGGCCACCCACGTGAAAAATTTTTCTGGAAATAACCGGTAAAAACATGCGTGGAATCCGAATTTGACATTTTCTAAGCGAAAAAACGCTTCCCTCATTCAAGGAAGGCCTGTATATTGAAGCGAAAAGTAGCAAAAATGCGATTTTTGCCTAAAAACGAGTGGCGTATCTCCTGCTGGGCCCGCCCTCCCCCCTCCGAAATTCAAAAATGAAAATTTTTTCCTAATGGTCCCCCTCCCCCTATGTTTTTGCCCAAAAAGTTTCCAGCAAAACTTCTATTTCTGTACCACTTTCTCAAATAACAAACATCCGGCATCTCTCCTTATTTATTTAGGGATCATGTTAACCCCATTAGCTATATGCTGAAAAGTTTTCCATAAGCTAAAAAATTTATTCACATTTATTTTTGCATCACCTAAATGCATGTTCTCTTCGAAAAAAGTTCAAGCTATACATAGCTTGAGCTATGTATAGCTTGAACTTTTTTCTTTTTTTCTAAATCAAATATTCATGGTTAAAACACATTTTTTTACTGTCTGAGATTTTTTTGTTAAAACAAAATTACTCATAAAATTTTCCATTGAGAAATGCATAGAATTTTGTTCTATTCAAAATGTTCCCTACCAATTCAATAAAAGACTTTACCCATAACTGTTAATGTTTATTTATACAGGGTGAGTAAAAAAGTGTAAGCGTGAAAAAATTATCTTGACCCTGATTCAGGGAATGGAGTTGGTGTATTGACACGAAAATCGAAAAATGTTCTTTTTCCGCCCGTACACCAACTCCATTCCCTGAATCGGGGTCAAGGAAATTTTTTCATGCTTAGAAAATGTGCTTAATCGATAAAATTACCCCGAGCGAAAATAGAAATTTTTTCGATTTTCGCGTCAATACACCGAATTTATTCCCTGAATCAGGATCAAGGAAGCGTTTTCATGCTTCGTGAATGCGCGCAATCGATTCCCCGCATAAAATTACATCTATATGGGTCATTTTTAGAAAAAAAATTTTCGGGCCCCAACACAGTCGAACCTCAATTTAGTAACAACGACCACGCAGGGATGCCGGCGGGAAAATTTTGTTTATAAAGAGACCAAATTTCTTTAAGTAAAAATTTTCTCACCGGCATCCCTGCGTGGTCGTTTTGTCCCCCGTCAGGGGACACACCATGTTACTAAATCGAGTTTCGTCTGTAATCACAAAATGCACCTTTTTTCACTCACCCTGTATATTTACTTATATGGTCTGTCTCATAATCGACTCGAAACTTTCCATGTCACTCAGCTCTTTGAGAAAATTATTCGCCCACGAACTAAAAAAATAACAATAGCCTAGCATAGGAATCGTAGTCTGGAACGGAAGGAAGTGGATTGAAATTATGAATCTCTCTTACCTCATAAATAAATTCGTGTAGCTTTTTTTTGATTTGAATGTCTGTAAAAGTCTCATTAGAGACTTTGATGTTATTCGAACTTTTGTTGTTGAATGACTTCACTTTTTTAAAGCTGTGCCAAAAAAAGTGTGATTTTTGCTTCAGAATTCGGTACTCGAAGAGGGACCCAAAATAACGTGAAAATTTTTTCAAAAAATTTTTTTCTACAGGGGTAATTTTATACGGGGAATCGATTCTTTTTTTCCCGAACCTTAAAAATGCTTTCTTGATCCTGATTCAGGGAAGGGATTATGTGTAACGAAGCGAACCAACATTCCAGGGGTTTTCTTGGCGTGGAATCGATTGCGCTTATTATCAAAGCATATAAATGCTTGATTGACCCTGATTCAGGGAAATTAAGGTGTGTATTGAAGCGAAAATGGTAACAAAATTCTGAAAACTGACCCTTAGCGCCTAGGAGTTTAGGCTCCTACGTGCTTAGGCGCAGGACAATAGGTGCTTAGGCTTCTAAACCTCTAGACGCCTAGGGATCGGGGTCAAGCAAGCATTTTCATGCTTTGATAATGCGCGCAATTGATTCCCCGCCTAGAAAAACCCCCTAAAAAGTTGGTTTCACTGCGAAAATTCGAATTTAGTTCATTTTCGCTTCGTTACACATAATTCCTTCCTTGAACCAGGATCAAGGAATCATTTTCAGGGTCCAATCGATTGACACAGCTCTAATTTTTTTTGAAGGATGAACAATTTTTACTCAAATTCATTTTCTACCATCTTTCTTGTAGTTCTGAAATAAGGCGCTGTCCAGATATTACGTTATCAATTTTTTGACCCTCCCCAACGTTATCAAAAATGCACTTTATCACCTTTTTGTGGAGAGGGCCGACCCCCTCCAACATGATAACATAATATTTGGATGGCCCCTAAGGTGTACGAGGACTGAACAGAGTTGCAACTTCTTGAGGAAATATATTGGTGCGTAAGCCAACTTCTCTTTTGATGCATATCAATCAATATTCAAATTTTTGGGACCAAAATTGCATCGGATTTTTTTTGGTTTATACTCACAGCCGCCTCAAAATTGCATCCGAGAAATCTTCTCAAATAAATAGCAAAAAATCTCAAAATTGCTCGAAATCTAGGCCGTGTGATCCCTTCATCCGATTAGCAACCGTGGCGACGTAATAAAGAGGCCTATAACAATGCTCAATCTACGTTTATGAAACAATTTCCTTCGGTTGTTTCCTCCAGACAATATAAGGATGTGTCGTTCTTCGCGAACCAACGAACGGGAACGGGTCGAAAACATTATGATTGAAGGAATGGAAGGAAAAAAGCCTACTCAGCTAGCGATTGGGGTCTCTTTTTTCGTCCGCGCTTGGCTTCCGACTGCTTTTTGGCACTTGCCAGGCCATGATGAACTTGACAAGTTTTTTCGGAAAGGCCATCCATCCGCTTATTCTAGCTTTCTTCCTTTGATGATGAAGCGGCCGTCGTCCTCTACTTTGGAAAAGGAAAGGGGCTCTCAATTTTCGGTTTCATGTGTGTTCGGCCGGACATGTCAGCAGCCAATAAGTTGATTATGGATTAGCCTATGTTTATGAGACGAGGGTTTGGGGTAATTTTTCATGAGTAAATATTTTGTTTTTGGGGAAAAAGTTGAAAATTTTTAACGGTGCTGTAAACTCTGTTTCATGGCGAGGTACAGGGGGAGGTAAAAGTTTTGATTCAAGGGACACAAGTCCTGGCACAGACGGAAAAAGTCTTGACCCAAGGGACAATAGTCTTGACATTTCAAAAATGTTTCCTCGACAATTCGTATTTCCTCAACAATTCTGGACGAGAAAACACCTTTTCAGCATTTTTGACAATGTCAGAACTTTTGTCCGCCTGGGTCAAGTCTTTTGCCCTTTGGGCCAGGACTTTTCTACTAAAAAACTGACAAGTTTGTCACTTTTTTTGACAAGTGATAAGTGACAAACTTGTCAGTTTTTTTTGTGAACTTGCCATTTATCAAGTGCCCACTTGTCAACTTTTTCATTCATTTTTGCTCACTTGACACTAATCAAGTACAACAATCGACCCTAGAAGGTAGGCGTTAAATTATATAAATCTCTATTTCAAAATTTCAATATTCTCTATTTTCCTGGGGCCGATTGTTGTACTTGATTAGTTACAAGTGAGCAAAAATGAATGAAAAAGTTGATTAGTGACAAGTTCACTTAAAAACTGACAAGTTTGTCACTTATTACTTGTCAAAAAAAGATCTAATTATTGGCACGAAAATCTGTTCTTCAAAATTGTTAGAGCGTGCACCGTCCCAGTAAGCTCTTTAGCTGAATCACTTTTTTTGACAAGTGATAAGTGACAAACTTGTCAGTTTTTTAGTGAACTTGTCACTTGTCAAGTGCCCACTTGTCAACTTTTTCATTCATTTTTGCTCACTTGTCACTAATCAAGTACAACAATCGACCCCTGCGGGATCTGCCATTTACTAGATAGGTAAATAGCAGATCCTGCAGAGGGATTGTATTCGTGGGAGGATAGGTTTTTGGTAAGGCAAGTATACATACTGCATAAGAGTGAAAAAAATCAAAATGCAATTTTTGAGAAAAAAATTCAAGTAAAAAACGTGAAGTCAGCGTGAAAATAGACGTGAAAAAAGTACTAGTGTCAAAATTTGTCATACATGACTCAAAAATTACGAAACCACAACCGGATAATAACTGTTTAAAAACCAAGCGATGACTAAGCGAGAAAAGTCCATCGATAGTTTGATAAATTGGTGTTGTGCCAAGGCTCAATCTCTGCACATATTTATTCCAACCGGGTCAGAGATTGGAAATAGAGAGCTTTGGTCAGAAATGGATCAGCTTGTGGCAAAGCCAAGATTCCCCGGGGGGCAGTTGACCTAATGCGGAGGCGGACAGCGAGACCAAGAGAGAGAGAAAAACACATTCTGTTGGACATAATCCAACAAATCTTATGGTTACCTTCCAAAAAGAGATTTTAATAAGCCGTAAAAAGCCACGGCAGATATTTTTGGCATTATTAATTTTTCCAATATGTTGTTTCTCCAACCTACAAATTTTTTCTAAAAATGACTCTTGTAGGGGTAATTTGGTGCGGAAAATCGATTGCGCGCACTCCCGAAGCGTGAAAACGGCACTATAACTTTTCACGAATCTCGCCACGATAACTTTCGCCGTGGCGAAAGTTATAGTGCCGTAAAAACGCTTCCTTGACCCTGATTCAGGGTAACGTGAAGCGAGAATGAAAAAAGACCGGATTTCCGAGGATTTTTCTATGCGAGAAATCGATTGCGCGTGTTTTCGAAACATGAAAATGGTTCCTTGTTTCTGATTCATGGAAGAGGTGGGTGTATCCTGATTCATGTTTTCGTTCCCAAATAAACAATCTCAACCAAAAGTTGATTGATGATTTTTGCACCTCGATTTCCGGATCTGGCAGCTCGCCAACTGACATCGACCTCGTCAAATCAATTGACAAAATACGAAAATAACCATATTGTGAATCAACAAATTTAAACATATTATAACAGCTGATATACCTTAATTCCCAAATGAATCACCCTTGCTACAATTTCAGTACGAACCGAAACTTTAGAGGACTAAATCATCGATGGTAGAAATTTTTCTAAAAATTTCCCTAAAAGGGTAATGCAGGGAAATCCAAACAGCTCATTTTCACATGTGTTCCAAGGCGAAAAAAGTCTGTGCCGGAAGTTTTTTCAAAATTTTTTTGCCAAAACAGCCTATATAGGGGTAAAATCATGCGAAAAATCGATTGCGCGCATTCCCGAAACGTGAAAATGCTTCCTTGACCCTGATTCAGGGAATGGGGTGGGTGTATTGAAGCGAAAATCAAACATTTTCGGATTTTTATGAGAAAATCGTCGATTCTTAGGTTTTTCTAGGCGGAGAATCGATTGCGCGCACTTCCGAACCGTAAAAACGCTTCCTTGACCCTGATTCAGGAAAAGGATTGGTGTTTTGAAGCGAAAATCAATTTTATTTTTCTCCCTGAATCAGGGAGAAAAACAAAAAAATTTTAATAATGACTTTTCTAGAGGTAATTTTAGCTGAAAAACCCAAAAAACATACTCAAAAAATCCATTGTTCTATGATTGTATGGAATGGGGCGATCTATGATATACCACTCCTCCCTGAGTTATTGCCTTGCAAATTATCGATTGCTCTTAGCGATCGATTATCTAGCTGGGCCTCATTCCACTTCGAATTATTAGGCTTTCTAAGTTTTTTTGTTTTATCTAAGATGGGAGATGAAGACTGGCGTTCGCAAACTTTCCGTGATCGTATAATCAATAGATTGTAAGCTTTTTTTATTTACAAAAAAATCAAAAAATGAAATATTCGGAAAGATCATGAAAAATGGAGCATTTTTTGTTTTACGGCATGTTCTGAATCGTTGTAGTTTTCGAGATAA
>JAQGBS010000828.1:0-18776 GCA_034698545.1 Acrobeloides obliquus
ATACTAGGCAGCTGCCCCTAGCTCCCCCAAGGCTGGGAAGAAAAAGTTAGAGTAGAGAAGTTAGTAGTGCTTGAAAAAGGATGAGAGGTTTTAAGAGTGTTTTGATGAATGGCATACAAGGTTTTGAATTGGGCGCCATTTTTGAAAAAAGGTTTTGTGAGAAATTTTGGAAAACAAGGAAGTGGAAGAAGAGGATTAGATTTCCACAAAATGCATAATATATGGAGAAAATAGCTCTCTATTTATGAGTTAAAGAAGGAAGAGTTTTCAAAAAAGAGGTTATAGCCATTTTCTGCGACAAGTTTAAAATTTTTCACAGCCCATAGTTAATGGTTAGGACTCCATATGCCGGAATGAAGGAACGGGTTCGATCCCAGTTTGAACAAAATTTTAATTTTATCGAATCAAAACATTTGTCAAAGCAAACCTTCTTTAAAATTACACGAAAACAAGTTTGCCTCACAGCGTATCAAAAGGTGCAGGAAGGGTCAAAATTTAAAAAAAATTTGCTAGTACTGCTTTTTGAAGCGCTCGGTGAGCTGAGTCCAATGTCTACATTTTTTAAATTTTGACCCATGACTACACCAAATTGAAAATGCGAAATTTCCGTTGTATCATGAGTGTTTTTTTGAGACTACCATTTTTTTTTACGACCTTTGTTCTTGTTGTAAAAAAACAAGAAAACTAAATTATCACAACCCCTTGAGTAATTAAGCCATAGTGTGCATATTAGCATCCTATAAGAAAAACAAAAAACCGGTTCGCCAAACAAGAATGTATTAACCTAAATTTGTTTTCGTTTTGATCAGGTATTTGATCCATGAAAAGGGCAAAAATACGCCCAACAATGTTGACTTTTGTAATTTTGTGTATTTTCGAACCTTAAAACGCTTTCATGATCCTGATTCAGAGAAGAAGTATGTGTGTATTGAAGCGAAAATAGGCTAATTCATGATCAATAAAGCGTTTTTGATCATTAGGCAATACGCGCAATCCATTTCTTGCATATAACCCTCCCCCACAAAAATTCCGAAAAGGTGTAGTCAAAATTATGATTAAAAATGTTCCAATGAACTCAGCTCACCCAGCACTTCAAAACGAGTACCATATCATGGGGTCATTGTATGTTTTAACATGGTCTAGTGCATACATTACCAATGGGGGGGGGGACTGTCCCCTCTCATGTAGCTAATCGCAAAAACTTCATGAGTTTTTTTGGTACACCCTGTAAATATATTTCTGAAAGATCGTAAAATGAAAAAAATCAAAAACAACAAAAAATTTCCAAGACCAAAAAGATCAAAGTATCGCCCATTTTTATTTAAATACCACTCATACTTATCTCGGAAAGATCACACGATAGTTTTTATGGCGGCTAGAAAGCTAGAACAACTAGACCGTTTAGACAATTTCTTTACTTATGTGAATCCATACGATTTTCTTTTGATATAACTAAAAGGGACTAGCTTTATCTGATCGGAAGAAATTAGAGAAATAAGCGCGTATTATATTTCATAACAATCTCAGAAATGCTTTTTAAAAATGATTATTTCTCAATAGCATCCAAACAACATTTTTGCGCAAGCTAAACAAATCAAAACAAAAATTTCAAAGAAATTTTTAAAGATTCATTGTTGGGAGAAAATCATTATAGACACAACATTATGCATCATCATAATTGTTCGTAGAGAAATTCGTCACTTGTTGATCCAAAATCAGCAGAAATTTATGATTTATATTAGACAAAACGGGGCAGAAACAGCAAAGCATGTTTAGAAGCGATCAAAAATGAATTCCATATTTGTCAGATCTTCTCGTAAATCATCTTTATGACGTAGTAGAAAATTTAACAAAAACAGCGTAAGAAAATTTTGAAAAAATCTGCATGTGCAAAATGATAGTTCGTCTTAGTCCCTGAGCACGCCCCCAAGGTCCTTCGGCCCGGCACCCCCCCCCTCGAGAGGCATAAATTTTGTCTCATACAATTATTTTTTCTCACATAATTTTTTCTTACACATATTTTTTCTCACGCGATGCCGTCATGACGATAATTGTCAGTTGGTGACATAAAATCTCTGTCAGTTGGTGATATAAATTTTTGTCACCAACTGACAATGAGAAATTGTCAGTTGGTGACTAAAATCTCTATCAAAGATTAGGCCTAGAGTTAGGCTTAAGCTTAGGCCTAAGCTTAGGCCTTGGTTCTCATTATCAGTTTGTGACAAAGATTTAGGTTTTATGTCACCAACTGATAATGTTACGAACTGGCGGTCGCTCCTGACATTGTCAGTTGGTGACATAGATTTATGTCACCAACTGACAGAAATTTTATGTCACCAACTGACTGTTGCTCGTCATGACGCATTCATAACGTCGTGACGCCTATCACGACGGTGTCGAAACGTCATGACGTCATCGCGAGGTTACAATGGAGTCGCGACTTCATGACAGCGTCGCACCGTCATGACGTCTTCGCGACATCATGACAGTATTGAGGCGTCATGACAGCATCGCGACCGCGTCGCGACGTCATTACGGCGTCATAACATCGCGTGCCTATCACGGCGTCATCGTGACGTCACGACCTCGTCGCGACATCATTACGGCGTCGCGATGTCATGACGGTATCGCGGCGTCATGAAGGCATTGAGACATCACGAAGGCGTTATAACAGTTCGCAACGTCATGACGGCATCGCAATATCATGACAGTGTCGTGGTCTCATGACGGCATTGTGACTTGAGAAAAAATATGTGAGAGAGAAAATATTGTGTGAGAAAAAATGGTGTGAGAAAAATGGGATCCTATTCGAGGGGGGAGGGTGAGTCGAATTCCTTGGCCATCAAGAATCGAATGACACCAAAATCATGCCATAACTCTTTCTGGTTGCGGAGATATTTCATAATTATTAAAAAATGCCGAAAAAACTTACATTTTTTACTAATTATGCAATAACTCCTCAATCAGAAAGAGTTATGGTATGATTTTGGTGTCGTCTGATTGCTACGAAATTCAGCTTTCTAACGACACCAAAACTATCAGGATTGGCTTTATCTTTTCGGAGAAATCCTTAAAAACATAAAAGTTTCGAAATGACACGTTTCGAAACATCAAACGACCAATCTATTATTCCCTTACTCCCTCACCTTAACCGATCTCTAATCCATAGTAAAAACTTTAAAGAATCTCAGTCACGCTAATTTCGAAACAAAATATGAAAAAATAAGCTTATTAGCGAATGCGTCAGTAGCAAAAAAAGCTCTGCTTGAAAATTTATTTTACAAATAAAAGGGAGGAAATTGTTTGTATTAGGAATAAATCGCATTTTTCTTAAAACAGAGCCGCTTGTTTTGTGCAGTAAAAATTTTGTTACAGAAAATGGTAGAGACTAAAAATTAAGAAAGAGGATTTCTTGAAATTAATCCAACTCCTACATGTACAGGGTGAAAAAACTATACTTTTGCGTTTTTTAACGAAAAATTTTCAAAATTTTTTTTTTGCAAAAATCAATTATAAGGGGTATTTTCGTGCGAGAAATCGTTTGCGCGCATCGAAGAACATTGAAAATGCATCTTAGATCGAGTTCTCGCATGAAAATACTCCTTATAGGTGATTTTTGAAGAAAAAAATTTTGAAAATTTTTCACCAAAAAATGCAAAAGTACGGTTTTTTCGACTCACCCTGTTAGCCAAAATAAAAAATATATAGTTTGGTATGAAAAATGTTGACTCTAAATTTCAGAGAGTATTGAAAAGAATATAAAATTTTAGAACTTCTTAAAATATCAAAAATTTGTTGTTTTCCAAAAACTCAGAAAAGTACAAAATCGACAAATTACACGTCACTACAAGTCATTACTAATCATCTCTATAATAATAACTCAAAAATTATTATAAAAAATGTAGGCGTTGGAGTCACATGGAAGTTGCGTTTTTATCAGCAATTGAAATTTGAAACCATGAGCTACTAAAAAGGTGCGAACAGGATTGCTTTGGGCGCCAATCAAGAAGTGTTTTGGCGACATGACGAGAATAGGTCATGCACGAACAACGACCTTGAAATAGCTGTCGTGGTTGTTTTTTATTTGAACACATTTTTATCTAACAGCTATGGCGCCAAAGAAGAAGCAGTTCTATTGTTTGAATAATTTTGCTATTTTTGTGGCACCATAGAAGGAAAAAATTTATTTGAGAAGTAGATAAATTCAAAAATATATGCCCTTCCACAAGTTATAAAAAGTGACCATCTATGCACCTGTCAGAAATATGCGAATTTTGAGCAGAACATAAATTGTTCATAATAACAATGGTGAAAATTTGTCTCCTTTGACACAATGAACAAAATATTATCATGCTCTAATTTCGCATATTTCTGCCCGGTGACAAGGATTCGAAGAGGAATTCGAACCCTAGCTTATAGACTGCAAATCTGTATCTTTAGTCACTCGGCCACGGGCTCGGGATCAAACGGGATTCGACCTCCCGGATTTTGTGTAGTTTGTATGGTGAAATCTTGAATTAGGATATTTCTGATTTTGATCGAACCCTCGTCCTTTGAAGTGCAAAGCGAGAGCCACATGGCCATCTCGTCTGGACTTTTCTTCCCATTTGCGACGGAAATGGACTATAACCATGACATGTTAGGTGCCTAACATGCCATGTTAGGTATCTGAAATACCATGTTAGGCACCTAACATGGTATGTTAGGTGCCTCAAATCATAGTAAACACCAGTGAGGTCAATACTAATTTCTGCGCATTTCACAGACATTTTGAAATTATAAAATCTTATCAGATTTGAATCTTTTTTATCGTAAACTATTTTTGTTTCTTGAAAAACACGATTTACACCATCCTTTCAAGATCTTGAATTTTGATCTTGATCAAGATTGCTCAATATCAAGATCAAGAATCCTGATTCCAATCTTGACAAGATCTTGGTCTTGATCTTGCTAAACTCTACAAAAGAAAAAGGAAATTTTGATGAAAAATGACCGAAAACCTCCGAGAATTGCTTTTGTTCGAATTTTTCCATATTTCTTGCTAAAATTTCAGCGTACTAGGGTATCTTTTTAGTCGAGAAATTCGAAAAACGCGTTAAAAAGAGACGAAATCAAGAAAGAAATCGAGAAAATCAAACTTGTACGATTAAAAATATTTAAAAAGAGTCTGTGTATTGAAACGAGAATCCCGCCTCCAACTTGTCCATGCGTGCGATGTACCTTTAATTAATTGTCTTTCATGTATAATAAATCATTTATAAATATCTTGAATTAAAGAAAACTGATAAGAAAAATGATTAATTTATAACATGTTAATTCAAAGCGCAATACAAGAACAGCGCAGCATCAACATGTTCTTGTGGGTTCATTTCGCTAATATGTTTCCATTTTTTCCAGGCATTTACACCGACCAAATGTGGCATAGATTGATCTTTTCGTAGCAAAAGATTATCTTGATCGAGGACTTGGTTTTGATCCCTAAATTTTTTGCTAAAAATTGTAACAAAAAATGCTTACTTAAAAGTGGAATTTTCAGATTGAGATTTGTTCATTGTTTTCGATTGATTAGCAAAGGGGAAATAATAGGACGGTAGATGCTTCTCTTGATTATTCTCTGGCTCATCGATATTTCTCTTAAAACGGTAGGGATATAAGGATTCTTTGGGTTCAGCAAAAATAGTGTTTTTGTTGAGTTGTTGGTCGAAAGCAATATTGTTGAAGTCATCCGGTTGTTCAAGATGCTTTCTCCATTGATACGTATAGGCTGGTTTTTCTGAGTTTTGGGTCATCTTTTTCTGGTTGACATGTTGGATAAAAGCTGGTTTTTCCTGGTTATTTTCTTGAGATTTTCTAAAGTTATACGTATAGGCTGGTTTTTCTTGGTCATTTTCTTGAGATTTTCTAAAGTTATACGTATATGCTGGTTTTTCTTGGTTATTCTCTTGAGGATTTCTCCATTGATACGTATAGGCTGGTTTTTCTGAGTGTTGGGTCATGTCATTCTGGTTGACATGTTGGATAAAAGCTGGTTTTTTCTGGTCATTTTCTTGAGATTTTCCGAATTGAAACGTATAGGCTGGTTTTTCTTGGTAATTTTCTTGAGATTTTCTCCATTGATACGTATAGGCTGGTTTTTCTTGGTTATTTTCTTGAGATTTTCTAAAATTATACGTATAGGCTGGTTTTTCTTGGTTATTTTCTTGAGATTTTATAAAGTTATACGTATATGCTGGTTTTTCTTGGTTATTTTCTTGAGATTTTCTAAAGTTATACGTATAGGCTGGTTTTTCCTGGTCATTTTCTTGAGATTTTCTAAAATTATACGTATAGGCTGGTTTTTCTTGGTCATTTTCTTGAGATTTTCTAAAGTTATACGTATAGGCTGGTTTTTCTTCCATGTGATTTCCTTTCTTCATGCTTCTAAACACTTCTTTCTTATCCCCATAGATCAATTCCGGTTCCCTTATTGCCAATGCAATAAATCTAAGCTTGTCCAAGACCCCATTGCGTTCAATATCCATGGCACATTGGCATACTTGACCATTCGGAGGATTTTCTTTGATTTTTTCATAGGCTTGTTCAACCATTGCCCAAGCTTCTTCCATATGAAACGCATGAACAATCCGCTCTAAGGTATTGAAATTCTTGATGTCGTAGGCTTCATCACCCATATGACTTAGCACTTCATCTAGCGTTCGCATTCCGTCGGTCATAAACTTTCCATCACTTGGACCTTTTCGATCAGGCGCATAAAGCAAAATGGGATCGGTTGAAGATAAGTTCATATTAATTGTAGGGATGCGGTTGTCCTCTGTGATATTTGGAGAAAGTTTACGAAGTTCTCGAAGAGTGATCGAATGGATACCATGAGCGACGTTCATTCCAAAGTTTTTGGTAGCGCCAAAGGATTCTAGTTGAAAAATACAGTTCTGAGGAGTCTTGGCATCAAGAAAGTCGAGTATTGGAGACGAAAATACGAAGGAAATTAAGGCAGAACTTGTTAGAAAAACGAGCATCTAAAATGAATTGTTTAACTATGTTTTTATAATAAATCATAGTTGCTAATCCGAATTTGGAAATGTAAGTTTTTTAAGTTAAAATTTAAGAAATCTTATCTAAATTTAAGAAGTTTTAAGCTGATAACTTTTTTAACAAAAAATAAACATTTTGTAATCAAATTTTCTTAAAGGGGAGACCACTTTTCGACCAGATCTCGACTAAAAAAAAATTTTTTTTTGAAATGGTGGCCTAGGGGTAAAAAAATGCGAAAAATCGATTGCAATACTTCTAAAGCGTGAAAATGCTTCTTGACCCTGATTTAGGTAAGATGGTGGGTATATTGAAGCGAAAATCAAGCATTTTTGGATTTTTATGAGAAAATCGTCGATTCTTTGGTTTTGATAGGCGGGGAAGTGATTGTGTGCACTCCCGAACCGTGAAAACGCTTATTTGACCCTGATCAAGGGAAAGAATTGGTGTATTAAAGCGATTTTTCGTATTTTTTAAATGTTTGATTTTCGCTTCAATACATCAATTCCTTCCCTGAATCAGGGTCATAGAAGCGTTTTCACTGTTCGGGAGTGCGCGCAATCGCTTCCCCGCCTAGAAAAACCAAATAATCGACTGTTTTCTCATAAAAATCTGAAAATGTTTGATTTTCGCTTCAATATACCCACCATCTTACCTGAATTAGTTGAAGCATTTTCACGCTTCAGGAGTGTGCGCAATCGATTTTTCGCATTTTTTTACCCCTAGAACCATTTCAAAAAAATTTTTTTATCGAGATCTGACCCTAAAGAGGTCCCCCCTTTAAAGAGACATTAAAAGCTAGAATAGAACAAGTTTGGGCAATATAATCGTTTCAATACACAAACTTTTTCGAATGTTTTTAATCTCACAATTTTTATTTTCTCGTCTTCTTCTTGGTTTTCAGCCGTTTTTAATGCGTTTTTTGAATTTTTCGACTTCCCTAGGAGACTTTTTTAGCAGAAAATAAGAAAAATACGAAAAAATGATTTCTTCACGGCTTTTCGGCCCTTTTTAAAAAAAATTTGATTTCGTTTTTCCTTACTTTCTGTTCAAATTTTCGCGTCATAAGAGATTTTTTAGTCGAAAAATCCAAAAAAACGGCTGAAAAGCGAGAGTAATCAAGATTGTGCGATTAAAAACATTCTAAAAAAGTTTGCGTATTGAAACGATTTCTAAATTCAGTGGTTCGATGTTCAAACTCAAAACTTCAAAAGCGAATTATAAAATTTCAGATAGGGGTGCTTTCGGGAAAGTTTCTCAAAATTTTATGAACCATTTTTTATGAAGCTTCTAAAAAATTTTCGGAACCGGACTGGTCTTTAACAAATTTTCAAAATTTAACCATGTCCAAATTTAAGTAAAAATGGCTTAAAAACAAGGAAAAATGGCATGTAACCAATTTCGAACAGGGATCAGAAGTAGAGTGGTACAGCATAGTGTCATATCGGTGGCAATCATCTGAAATGCCATTTTCGACCTTGATTTCGATCTCTTTTCATTAAAATTGCATCTACTCGTCGTCTGTTTTGTAATGTTTTTTTAGATCAGGGCCGAAGTTTGTTACACTGGCCAATTAAGGTCATTACAAAAAGTAGGTGTACCTGTTCTTGAACAGCACCGATGTTTGATTGGGTTCATAGTACTTATGAAACTAGAACAAATATTTTGCTGTGTTTATCAAGAGATGATATTGTTTTTTTTGGTGGTTTTTTTACCATTTGGAGTTAGTAGTGAAGGTTTCGAGGCTAAATGGACTTTTCTAGAGGTAAAATTTATAAGTCTCACTAGAAAATCTACTAGGATATCCTAGCCAAAGATGAAGCGATTAAAAAAAGACCTTGTGTTTGTTTCAAGTCAAACGAAACTTTGACTTCTAACGAAACTTTGAATTAAATAAAGCCTTTTTAAAAATTCAATTTTTTCATAAGGGTACCTCCAGTGCAGGGTCGTCAATTTTTCATTTTAGAACAACAATTTAAAAACGAACAATAATCATCTAATCTCTCTCGTCCAAAATGAATTTATACAAACTTTTAATTGTACAAATTTAAACCATGTATTAACTGATTTATCTGCTGCTTGCCAGTTAGACTTACTAGCGGTTTTTAGTACAATTTTACAATGTAATCATACCGAAATGGCCCAAGATTTTAAAGAAAAAGTAGTTGAAACAAGTAATTAACATCCTTCTTCTATACAGTATAAAAATTAAGTGCTTGATGCTTCCGGTAAAAAGCCAGCTGGATCGAAACAGGGAGGTCTAATCTATTGGGGCGATAATCTTGAATGTCGAGCGATCGAATATGCTGTGCCTTATAAGAACGAAACTCTTCAAGGAGGATATAGTCGGTAAGATCCAATTTTTCCGTTGCTACTTAAGCCTAAGCTTAATCCTCAGTCCATGCCTAACTCTAATCCTAAGTCTCAGCCCAAGCCTAACCCTAAACTTAAAGGACCAAGCCAGTCAGTTATAATCATATTAAAAAAATGATATATTCGGAAAGATCATGAAAAATGGAGCATTTTTTGTTTTTACGGCACCATCTGAATCGTTTTCCCCATCGAGATAAATGCATTTGAAAATATGAATTCGTGTACACGTTTTCGTTGCAACGATCAAACTTTTTTGAATTTTTTGCGAAAAATCGTGAAAAAATAGCATGAATCGACAGAGAATTTTATGCTGAACAGCTTTGCTAATTTAATTTTGCATAAAAAAATATTTTCTCTTATCAAAAATGTAAAATAAGTTTAAATTTTTGAATTTTGTATATTGAAACGAAGACCCTGTATGAATTTAAACTTATTTTGCATTTTTGATTGGAGAAAATAATTTTTTACGCAAACTTCAATTAGCAAAGTTGTTCAGCATAAAATTCTCTGTCGATTCATGCTATTTTTTCACGATTTTTTTCAAAAAATTCAAAAAAGTTTGATTATTACAACGAAAACATGTAAACGAATTCATATTTTCAAATGAATTTATCTCAATGGGGAAAACGATTCAGATGATGCGGTAAAAACAAAACATGCTCAATTTTTCATGATCTTTCCGAATATATCATTGATTGTAACTGAGTGACCTGATAAATTGCTCAAAAATATGAAAAAATGGTAACCCTGTATATATTTAGAATATTTTACAACGCGAAACTAAAAGACGCTAGTGATCCAAAAAATTGTGATATCTTAAAATCGACTTTGATTGGATGGGATTTATGTTCACCACAAACTTGCGCTAATCAAGATGATTTGATGAAATTATTGAAGAAATGTAATAACTATAGTAATGTCGAGCATATTTGTTTTATTTTAGTTCCTCTAATAGATGCCAATGGTAGTGTATTGACACATTCACCCATTTGTTACGTGACTACATTAGATAGCTCAGCTGTAGAACCTACATATCAAACCTGGATAGTAGTGTAAGAAATTTTAAATACTATATATATTGCATCCAATCCTGAGAATCGTCAGACTCGGAGTCGGACGTCCAAGTCCGATATCTTGATTCTGGATCAGACGTCTGGGGTCATTTTATCAGACGTTATTTTACAAAAATGGAAATTTCCATTTTGGAAATTTGGAATTTCCAAAAACCCTTTTAAAAAAGTGGAAATTTCAATTTTTGTAAAATACACCCTTGATCCAGAGTCCCCGATGTGGAGTCGAAATCCCTGGGGTTCTATTTAAAGTAGCCAAAACCCTTTAATTTTCATTCGAGAATAGTCATACTTTAAGTTCTATTCAAGGGTAGTCAAAATCCATTAGGTTCTGTTTGAGGGTGGCTGAAATCACTTTGGTTCCGTTTGAGGGTAGGCGAAATCTCTACGGATCCATTCAATGGTAACTACAGGGTGCGCCAAAAGTGCGGACTTCGTTTATTTTATTCAAAATAACCCATAAAACATAACAAATACAAACAAAAACGTATATTTTAAAAAAGTGCAGGATGTTCACAAATCTGGAGATCTACTAAAACAGGGTCGCAATCGGGTGCGGTATTACTAAAGCGGGGTCTCTGCGGGGTTGGCCTATTTTTTAGGTCGATACATTTTGGATATAGCAAAATATTCCTAATTCGATCTCTTCTTTCTAATGTTACAATCCGATGTTTGAATTTCCCCTCCTTTAGGGTACTTTCCATAGAAATCGACTCGAAAAATCGATTACTAAAACGGGGTCTCTGCGGGGGTCGGCCCATTTTTTAGCGAAATTTGCTATAATTTTTATATATTCGGAAAATTCATGAAAAATGGAGCATTTTTTGTTTTTACAGTAAATTCTGAATCACTATAAGCTTTGAGATGATCGCCTTTGAAGTTGGGGATTTTTGAAATTTGTTTTAAATTTGAATTTGCCGCCAAGACCCTGATTTGACTCTGGATCGGACGTCCGATCCAGAGTCAAAATATCAGACTATGGATCGAACGTCATCATGGGGATGCAACGTATAATTATAAATTTTTTTAGTATTTTAATGTCTGTAGTAATCATAATGGCATTCGTAGCTACATTTATCGATTATTATGGTAACCTTGACGTTAATCATGGATTTAAAGGTATCGTAGAATATCGATATAATAGCCTTAGGGAGGTTATATCTCTTAGAGGAAAATCCATAAGGTGTGGATGAGTCAAGATATAACTGGAACATAGGTGGGCATGGGGGAGAGGGTGGAGGACTCTGAGGAGAGGGTTGACTCAGTGGGACCCCTTCTCAAACAACCTTTCATCCTATCGAGAGGGTCTCCTCGTCTTAAAAACTAAGATAAATCACCACTTTTGAGAGGTCTTCGACTGTTCGGATTACCCCCAATTTTGTGATCGTGAAAGAGTGGATCGGTAAGGAGCTCCCCTTGCTTACATCTGAGTTAGATGATGTCGGAAGCATTTATAGTGAAAATTTTTTTTTAATTAACAGTTTCAGTTTCATGTTTTCTTTTTTTAGCTTCTCGACTCTACAAGCTATTCTTATGTTTCTCGTTATGCCGAAACCTACCATTGATCTTCCATGTTGACCAAACAACAAAACAAGACCAAATCATGTCGTTTAATTTCCTTAGATTCCTCAGCATATCGTGGGTAGTTATGGGACATATTATAGCAGCATATATCGACCCTCATTTATTAAGTAAGTAGAAGCAAAAATTACCAAGAAAAATTAATAAATAAACATATATAGATAATTATTTACAACTTTTTACTATCGTTCATTATATTCAGTCTCAAATTATTTGGAATGCTATGTTAGCGGTGGACACATTCTTCTTTATGTCGGGCGTTTTATTAGCTTTTTTGTGGTTTAAAAATTTGAATCGAAACCCGAAAATTTTGGCCTCGAAAAAAGCATGGATTTTGTTCTATGTTCATAGGATCATAAGGTGCATAATTTATATTGCATTACTATACATACGTAAACAAGTGGGGTGGACAGTAGGGTTCATAGGTCGGGAAGAGGGGGGGGGGAAGTCTCCCCTCCCCTTGACCCACGCATTTTTGTCAAAAACCCGGTAAAGAAATAAAGAAATCAGGGTATATCTCAAAGATAAGACGAAATAGAGGAAGGGAGGACATTTCCCTTTGTACAGTATGTTACTATATAATTTAGGATTTCCCCACCTTATTTTTTCGCGTTGTCCTTCTATATTTGGGTGCTCCCCAGTCTACAATGGAACATGCCTTTATTTATGAATTCCATCATTCAACCTAACCCATGTCTTAAATATTGGTGGGCCAATTTTCTTTATATCAATAATTTGGTTTATATTCGTGACCAGGTAATCCATTATATTTGATTGAACATTGGAAAGTTTAGTGTTATGTTGCAAGTTGGTATTTAGCAGCTGATATGCAAATGGTAATGAAGTTAATTAAAGGGCTTGTGAAGAGAATGCAAATTTGATATAACCTACCTAAATATATCACTTATAACGTATTTTTTATCAAGGAATTCAATTCTGGCTTTAAAAAAATGTGATTCTAGGGCCACTCAACCCAAGTACAACTCAACTCGGGCTACTCAACCCGGCCCATTCAATCCAACTGGCCATTCAACCTAGGTCATTTCAAACAAGCATAGGTGCACAAGAAGGGGTGACAAGATTCCCACGATACGTCATGTTTTCGACCTTGAAAATGACATGTTTTCGATCTTGAAAATTTTGACAAAAAAATTGAAAAATTCGTCAAAAATCGACTCCCAGCTCCGGCAAAAAGTTTTTGTTAAGTCCACTTTCCAGTTGTTAATAAGCCTATATTTGTATAAGTTTTGTCAAATTTGGCAGCTTCTCGCACAAGCCCTTTGACATATGATATTAATGAATAATTTTAGTTTATTTTCACACCAATAATTTTGATACCGTTGGCTATCAATCCAATTTATGGAATTCTGACAAGTGCCACGCTCTTAGCAGTATCGACTCTGGCTAACATGGTTACAGTTTATATAAATCATTATGGATCCACGACTTATGTAACAGGATGGCGGGACCCAGAAATGAAACATGCAGAGTAAATTTTTAAATTTCGTAAAAAATACGACATATTTTACGATTTACATGTAAAATGATAAAACATGTCGTATTTTATTCAAAAATTTTAATTTTTTCAACTTTTTCGATAAAAATGCTTTCTCACATTTTTTGACCCCGGTAGCTCAAATATGACATGTTTTCCAAATTTTTGGCTCAATACACGAAAAAGTTTGAAATTCAACTCGAACTTGTACTCGAAAGTTTTTGAGGGCCGGTACATCCCTAACCAGCATTATGCACTTTGTCGACCGGACCAGCATTATGCATTTTGTCGAGGACTAGCAATGTGCATTTTGCCTAAAATTTTTTTAGTGAATACCCACGATTAATGTATCAAGCAGCATGGATCAGATGCCAAATTTATATAATGGGAATATTAGTGGGGTATTTACTACAGCGACTAAAACATCTGAAAATTAATAAGACGTTAAATGTTGTCATGTGGATTCTTGCAAGTTGTTTGATGTTGTCAGCTTTGTTCGGACTTTATAATCAAATGAATGGACAAGAAGAGCCATTATTTTGGCGTGCTATGTATTCAGGCTTAAAACGACCAATTTGGGGGCTTGGTTTGTCATGGATCATCGTTTCATGCTACTATGGTTATGGAGGTATTTTGAAAAAATAAAATCGAATTTGGATACTTACACTTGGATACTTACTTGAAACTTTTAGTGCGAATTAAAGTATATGTTTGTAAGGGGTAATATGAAGAAAAAACTTTTCCAAAAAAGTTCATAACTCGTCGAGATCAGTGATATGAAAATGTACGATTTTCGTACATTTTCTACACGTACACGTTCATAGTTCTTTTTATATGAGCGTGTACGTGTACTACACGTACAGGTGCAAGTACGTAAGTGTTTTTTCCGTGTACCGAATTTTTCTCATAATCCATCGTTTTTAAGGTAAAATAAAAGGAATTTTTTGACAAAAATGATATTTTTTGGTAGTACACGTACACGTTCATATAAATAGAACGTGTACGTGTAGTACACGTTCATTCAAATATGAACGTGTACATGTACTACACGTACACATACACGAAATGAACGTGTACTACACGTTCTTACACGATAAGAATGTATCGTGTAATACACGTTCATCATCACTGGTCGAGATCAATCGATTTAAATAGATTTTAAGTAAATTCCAGAACTACCGGGATTCTTGAATTTACCCTATTACTACTCACAACATATACAGGGCAGCTCAGCTAACATGATGCATATAAAAACTTGAATTATTATTAAATAATTTGACCTCATTATTCTAAAGGCAATGAGGAATATTTAAAAAAATCCCGACTCGAATGGATGTTTCCATGACAAAAAAAAACTCCAAAAATAACATGCACCATGCTAGCTGGGCCATCTTGTACTTTCATTCGCATGAAAAGTTTCAAGAAACTATCCAAGTGTTAAATATGTTTAGGTCTAATTAACAAATTGATATCTTTAAAAATTTGGATTCCATTAAGTAGACTCTCTTTTTCTGTTTATTTGATACATATGATTGTGTTAAACTTTACTTTGGGATTATCACAATATCCAATAGTGTACTCTGGGTTTGTGCACACGGTAATTTCTTTTTGTTAAAAAAAATTCGTTTTTTTTAAGTTTGTAACTATGGTAATTCCTATCTTGGTTATTTCTTTCTTCTTGGCCGTACTATGGAGCGCATTGTTTGAAATTCCGTTTTTTAAGGTAAAATTATTTTATTTATACATTTTAAAATTTTAGATGGAAGCAACCCTCATTCGAAGTCAAATGCCAAAAGATGAATCTGAAGAAAGAGCTATTATAACCCATGAAAGTGAATAAAATGAATTTATATTTTTTTTAAACTATATGATCTATAAATTTTTCAGTAAAATTCGAAATCTGTTTGTAAAGTTTTCGTATAAGCTCTTAAGATCATTTTGACACCAAAATCTCGATAAATGGCGACTGCTATAAAAAGTTCTCATCGTTTATGAATAAAAAAAGCATTGTTTAAATACAAAAATTGGACGCAAAGCAAATTCTCGTTTTTAGAAAGATAAATGGAAATCTGTAGAGTATTTAAAAAAAAAGAAAATTTTCAATTTGGTGAAAATTTCATAAAAAAATTCAATTTTATATGAAAATAGTCATTTTTTTGTCATTTGTGAAAAATTTTTCTAAGTCCTAAAAGACTTGGAAAAATTGTTCAAAACTCATTTTTTTGTTTATAAAAAAGTAATTTTTTCTCTTGATAAAAATGGTATTAAGCATGTAAGGAAACGTTTTATAGCAAAATTTCATGTGTCCCCATTTTTGACCTACTTTGGTCAGCCATGAATGCGAGAAATTGAAGAATTTCGAAAAATTACCTTTAAAAATTATTACTTGAACGGCAAAATGAAAAAAAGAAAATTGATAGAAATGTTTTGTCTTGGAGTTAAAGTCTAATTTCGATTTTTATTGATAAAATAAACAAATTGAATTTTTGTTAATAAAAGTGTCTTATTAGAAATTATAAATTTGAATCGAATTTTCTTAAATTTGAATTTGAACTTAAAAAACTTAAGAGGCAATGTCTGGAAAAGTCGCACAGGGGGTGGGAGTACGCCAAAAAGTGTTGCTAGAAATTTGAAGTCTAGGTTATTTTTATGTACCTAGTGAGTGATTAACAAAAACATAAAAATTAGGTCCCGTGCTTTTATACTTGTGGAAAAATCGAGAAACTTTGTTATTTGGACCCCCTGAAAATCAAGGTTTGCGGGAATTTGAAATCCAAAATCGCAGCTCAAAAATCGCCAACTTCAAACGTGATTATCTCGACAACTATAACGATTCAGAATTTACTGTAAAAACAAAAAATGCTCCATTTTCATGAATTCTGAATATATATAAATTATGGCAAATTTCGATAATCTAAAAAATTTCCAATTTGTGACCTCCTACTTTGTTAGCAATTTTTATATTTTTTGCTCCTCGGCCCCTGAAAGTGACTTGGTCAGGGGTATTCTAGTTTATTTTTATGTGCAACTCGGAGCCCGCGTAGTGAGAAAATTTCGAGCTAGAGCCCAAAAAGTGATTTTTTGAAAGGGTAAAAAACCGTTATATATATAAAGAAAGTCACTTTTCTCAAAAACTATAAATGCTAGGATCATGATCGAGGTTTCGTTGAAAAATGCAATGATGGGCAATAAAAACGTGCTTTAAATTGTGAGAAACGCATTTATAGAAAAAAAGTTATGATAGAAATACTAAAATGGTCCGGATGCCGAACATGACTCTCGATTTCTCCACAAGTATAAAGGCGCAGGACCTAATTTTTATGTTTTTGTTAATCACTCACTAGGTACATAAAAATAACCTAGACTTCAAGTTTCTAGCAACACTTTTTGGCGTACTCCCACCCTCTCAGTAGCTATCTGCGATATTTCGAGATATTGCCTCTTAAATTCCAAAATTCGGAATGATAACTCTGAAGAGAGAGATTAGATGATTATTGTTCGTTTGTAAATTGTTGTTCTAAAATGAAAAAACTTTTGTCTAGATGCGGCCATTGATGGGGATCCCTTTAAAAATAAGGGAAAATGACAACCCTGCACCGGAGGTACCCGTATGAAAAAATTGAATTTTTAAAAAGGCTTTATTTAATTCAAAGTTTCGTTTGCCTTGAAACAAACACAAGGTCTTTTTTTAATCGCTATCTTTGTCTAGGATATCCTCGTAGATTTTCTAGTGAGACTTATAAATTTTATCTAGAAAAGTCCATCTAGCCTCGAAGCCTTCACTACTAACTCCAAATGGTAAAAAAACCACTAAAAAAACAACAATCATTTCCTTGATAAACACAGCAAAATATGTGTTCTAGTTTCCTAAGTACTCGAGAACACAATGAACCATCAGTGCTATCCAAGAACAGGTACACCTACATTTTTTAATGACCTTAATTGGTCAGTGTAACAAACTACGGCGCTGATCTAAAAAAATTAAAAAACAGACGTCGAGTTGATGCAATTTTAATGAAAAGAGATCGGAATCAAGGTCGAAAATGGCATTTCAGATGATTGCCACCGATCTGACACTATGCTGTGCCACTCTACTTCTGATCCCATCTCGAAATTGGTTGCATGCCATTTTTCCTTGTTTTTAAGCTATTTTAACTTAAATTTGGACATGGTTAAATTTTGAAAATTTGTTAAAGGACCAGTCCGGTTCCGAAAATTCTTTAGAAGCTTCATAAAAAATAGTTCATAAAATTTTGAGAAACTTTTCCAAAAGCATCCCTATCTGAAATTTTATAGTTCGCTTTTGAAGTTTTGGAGCTGTACGACCTGGGGGCGCACTTAACGTAACTCCAAAGGCCGAAGTAGAAAAACATTAAAATTTTTATAGAAACACAACCCCTAGGGGTAAAAATTGACGCGGAACACGCTGATGCTATTATTTTCATCTTCGAAAACATATGAATTTTTGCATTTTTCTCAATAATAATCTTTATACAACTTGGGTTAACTTGTATAAAGATTATTATGAAAAAAGTGCAAGAATTCATGTTTTCGAAAATTTTGGAGTGAAAATAATAGCACCAGCGTGTTCCGTGTCAATTTTTACCCCTAGGGGGTGTGTTTCTATAAAAGTTTTAACGTTTTTCTACTTCGGCCTTTGGAGTTACATTAAGTGCGCCCCCCAGGTCGTACAGCTCCGAAGTTTTGAGTTTGAACATCGCAACGAACCCCTGAATTTAGAAATCGTTTCAATACGCAAACTTTTTTAGAATTTTTTTAATCGCACAATTTTGATTCCTCTCGCTTTTCAGCCGTTTTAATTCGTTTTTTGGATTTTTCGACTAAAAAATCTCTTAGAACGCGAAAATTTGAACAGAAAGTAAGGGAAAAAGAAATCAAATTTTATTGAAAAAGGGCCGAAAAGCCTTGAAGAAATCATTTTTTCGTATTTTTCTTATCTCCTGCTAAAAAAGTCTCCTAGGGGAGTCGAAAAATTCAAAAAAACGCATTAAAAACGGCTGAAAACCAAGAAGAAACCGAGAAAATCAAAATTGTGAGATTAAAAACATTCGAAAAAGTTTGTGTATTGAAAGGATTATATTGCCCAAACTTGTTCTAGCTTTTAAGGGACACGGGTCATTTGGCTCAAATTTCATTTGGCTCAAATTTCATTTCGGCTCAAATTTCAATTCGAACTATGGCGAAAAGTTATGTTTTTATTTTTGATT
>JAQGBS010000829.1:0-18770 GCA_034698545.1 Acrobeloides obliquus
TCAAACACCGAACACATTTCGACCACATCAAATTTGCATTTTAACTGCTTTTATTCCACCGAATGCTGACTTTTGAATGGAAGAAAGGGTCACAAAAAAAGTTAAAAAAAGAAATTAACACTCAAATTGTAAAGGAACCAAACGTTGATTCCGATGCAGTTTTTTGCGCTGAACACGATGCTGCAAAAAAATTTTGAAAAAATCTCACTTTAAGTGGGTCTAGAGCCCGCCCCATCTTTACAGATACCTTTTTAGACAAAGATCTTTTTAGTATTTTGAGCATATCTCCTTGTAGGAATTGTTAGAAAATCTTTTTTTTAAATTTTTCCAACCGAGATCCGGCCTCGATCTGCACCTACTTGCAATTATGCTTTGTTCCAGAATGATCAGAAATTTGTCGCCATGTTCTAAAATGGTAAAATGATTCATTTTTGGGCAAAAAGGAATACTAATGTACCTAGGTTTTGTGGCTTGAAACGCCAAAAAAACATCGAAAATGACCATTTTTCGGGAATAAAGTGGCCATAAATCAGTCAAATTGTTACCTTACAGCCAAACCAAATATATCAAAATTTTCCTTTTTTCACACCGATTTTTAAAATTTTCACTAAAAAACATTCGTCATTTTTATATTACTCAATGAGACGAATAAAATGGCACCAAAATTATCCAATTTGAAAATTGTTTTGGGTTATTGAAACGAAAACCCTGATTTATGTTTTCGTTTTCAAAATTCAAGTAGTGGTCCTAAAGCAACAAATTCTCAGAATTTTATGCTCTTTCACATGGAATCAACTTCCCACAAGTGGAGGGGTCTTTTAAGATACGTTTGAAACGATGCCAAAAAACCAGAATGATGGAAATAGTGTAATTCTTTGCTTTTTCAATTTCCTTATCGAAGAAAATTGCATCGTTGGAAATAAATCTCCACTACACATAATCTTTGGCTTTCTTCGCCGATTGGCTTTTTATTAAAATGATACATTTTGTTGAAAAATGAATAGAAAATTGACTTTGTACTGAAACAAAAATTTAATTAAAAAAGACATTATAAGGCATTTTTCGCTATACTAAAAAGGGATCAGCCATGGTGAAGTGGCAAACAAATCACTTTGCATTCAAATAGTCGAGGGTTCGATCCCGTCATGGTTGTTTTGGTGTGCTATTTTCGGCGTTTTTGTCGAAACAGGGAGGGAGTGTTGACATCATATCTCTAAGAAGGAGAAAGTTCAAGATCCAATTTTTTATAAAGTTAGAGGAGGCCTTGATCTATTATTTCAGCATGCAGGACCCCAAGGCTCTCAAAGAAGATCTTTTTATTTTGGCATTCGAACCATAACATGTCACATTTTTTGGGTTCCATTTTCGGCCTCCGTCTATAGCTTGCTCGTTTTTATATTTTTCTTTTAAAATTTTTTGCTCGATTCCAAAAATTTGAATCGACCAAAAAAATTTTCGACCCTAGCAGGATCGAACCCTCGATCAACAACAAAGGGCAAATTTGAAATTTAAGAAAGGGCAAATGTATAATCGCCTAAAATATTTTTCATTATTTTGAAACAATGAACATAAACCATTGTGTTATCAAAGTTAAGCTACTTATACTAAACTACTTGAAAATCCTTGTTATAGACCATTTTGGCTTGGCTATACTTTTTTGACTTTTCGCTTCCTATATTCTATTTTATGATAAGTTTTCATATGAAATGAGGTCGTTTTTGATCATTTTTTTCTCATTCCTTCTTTTGGGAAATGGATTACCTGTAGGAAGTAAGTAGAGAATATAGTTAAGGAATGCTGGGTATGGGTGAACAACTAGAGTTAGGAAGTAAACCGAAGCAGAAAAAAGTCAAAACCGAAACTGACACTTTTGAAAAATCGTTACCGATCGACCAAAAACCGTGAATAAAGCATTATAAAATTCAAAATCCTTGAACATTTGGGAAAAAATAAATACAGCATTTTTTATAACTCGCCGAGACGAATAAAATGACGCCAAAATTATCGAATTTGAACAATGTTTTGGGTTATTGAAACGAAATCCCTGACTCATGGTTTTCGTTTCAATAACTTAAAACATTGTCCAAATTCAATAATTTTCGTGTCATTTTATTCGTCTCGGCGAGACATAAAAAATGCTGTATTTATTTTTTCCCAAATGTCCAAGGATTTTGAATTTTATAATGTTTTATTCAATCGTTTCAATAAACAATCTGATGATGCCTGGGTACAAGCTCTTCGTTTCAATGCTTGTTTGAAAAATTTTTTTGTTTCGCTCATAATTTTTTAAGGCTAGTTTTTCAAGTAGTGCTGTAAAAGCAAAAAATGCTTCAAATTTTGTGCTTTATCACATGGCATCAACTTCCCAAAGGTAGACTGGTCCTTTAAGATCAGGATCTTTTATCCCCCCCCCCCATGAAAAAATCCTGGATACGGCACTGGTGGACAGGGGGTTTGGCTTCCTATCTATTTCAGAAATGATGCTGACCCCTTCCTTGACGTCCAAAAAGTACAGCCATCAAAATTTTGCGAAAAATAAGGTTTCCTCTTATGACTTGGCAAATCAAACAAATTCTTGCATATGTCACAAATCATAGTCGGCAGGGAGGGGCGAGCCTCTCCCTGACCCACTATGCACGAGCCCAAATTTGAAGGGGGGACCACGCACTCATGGCCCAAAATTGAGGGTGATCACGCATAGACCCCGCCGAACATATGAGGTGGTACATAAAAATTGGGTGTCAGAAGATTAAAAAAAGGTCGTTTTTTGGTGGAGGTGGTGGGGGCCACCTCATCGGGGGTCCCCTCCCCCCCCACCTTGCCGATCTATGTCACAAATATTCCTAAAATAATTTTTAATAGATCTCGATTCATCCCAATGCACAGTATGTGGAATTCTAGTCGACCTTATCCATGATGTTCTCGGAGACCAAACACTTGATGCATGTCTATCTGATGTAGTAGCTTTTGTATGCTGGGATATTTTGAAGATTGAAGATCAGTTTGTCTGTAATGGGATTATTAACTCGTTTGAAGTGCGTACACTATGATAAAAGCTTGAAAACAGTGGAGCAAAAAATTAGGCCGTTGGCCTACAAGTCCTTCACAGAAGCGAATCTGGACTACAGACTACAGTCTAGTTTACGCCCGAAACATGAGGGCGAACCAGGTCCATACATGTATCGCATTTTTGCGACTTTTCGCTTCAATACACAGGCCTTCCCTGGCTCAGGGAAGCGTTGTTTCGCATTGAAAATGTGAAATTCGGATTTCCCGCATGTTTTTACCCCTAGAGGAGTCATTTCCAGAAAAAATTTTGAAAATTTTTTCACGTGGGTGGCCCTTCGATTGTGAAGTAGCTCCAAATCATTTTTAACGACTGCAAATTTGAATGAAAAACCAATACTCCAACCATTCGGCTATGAACACACATTTTTCTTTCAAATTTCTACCACCTCAGCATTTTGAAGAGATCTATTACCTTTTAGGATGATTTCATATATGTCCTAAAAACAGTCATAAATCAACCTGGGGAACTTTGTAGTCTACTCATCGAAGATTGCGGCACATTTAATAACCCATACAACGTCACCTGGACTCTAAACATGCCTGGAATCAAGCCGCCAAAGAAACAGCTACAACCTCCAAGTGTAATATTTTTTAAAAATTACAGGGTAGGCCAAAAGTGGCTTTTTGCGATTTTTTGGGTCCCACATAGTATGGATTTTCTTTATATAGCCCGTTTCAACTGAAATGGCCAAAAAAGTTGTGGCAACATAGCAAAGTGGTAAAACTCTCGCTTTTCACTCAGACGGGCGAGGGTTCGATCCTGGAGGTCGAAACGGACTATAACAGAACTTTTTTTAACAAAAGTGGTGTTGTCCGTCGTGATCTCATGAACAACTTTGTAGAACATCATTTTTTGTGAAAAATTTTTTCTGTTATGAAGAAAATCCTCATGAACCGGGTCCCCAAAAATCGCAAAAAGCCAAACTTTTTTGGTCCATCCTGTAAAAATATACAAAAATTTTTAATGGTGAAAACATTTTTTAGCCAGGCAAGCCTACACTGAAAGTCTTGCACGTTTCAGATTTGCATGTGGATTCACAATACGTGGTTGGAACGGAGGCTTCAGATTGTGGTGAACCATCGTGTTGTAGGACGGTCAATAATACACATGTAAGCATAAATAGGCAAAGGGGTGTGCTGCTGACCTAAGATGCTCAAATTATAGGACTTCACCTCCAAAATCAACGTCCCCGCCGGCCAATGGGGTACCGAAGCCCATTGTGAAACCCCATATTGGCTTCTGGAAAATATGCTACAATGGATCTCCAAGAATCATACTGATGTAAAATTTCTTAATATTAACACGGGAATACTCCTCCAAATTTCCGATATATTCTGTTATTTTAAGCTATTCTGAGCAACATTTAAAAAAATTTTTTGAAAAAAAGTTGTCTGACCATGGAATATAGCTTTTTTTCGCTGAACAAGAAGTTATTTTTGGTCCTAGACCTCGGGAATGTGAACAAAAATATCTTACAAACAAAAGACCGTTTTTAGGGGATTCTTGTTCAGCGCCTAGAAAAACTCTAGGAATGTCGAAAATTTCGCCAAAAACCGTCTTCTATAGCCAAATATCAACAATTTAAGATTGTGTCTACGCTTGAAAACTCTCGCATTTTGAAAAAAGTTGATTATTGACACGAAACCCTGCTCTATTCAAAAAGTTAACTGCACCATCTTATTCCTGAGGGTGTGCGCTATCAGTTGTGCCGCGCGCTGATCGGAGGCGGCACGACGTTAGCAGTTGTGCCGTGCGTTGTGCCGGTCGTGCCGCGTTGTAAAACGGCGGCACAACTTGCGGCACGACTGATAGCGCGCACCCTGAGTGTCGGTTACCCTATCCCGAAAAAAATTTCATCGAAAACGAGCGAAAATGCCGATTTTGATGTATTTTTTTAACGCTCGATACTTATCGAATAATCCAATATTTTCCTTGATTCAATTGGAAGCGCAGAAAGTTTTCGAGTCTATCGAGTATCGAATGGCAGTTTTTTTCGAAAACAGACTAACAAAAAAATTTAGCTCGACTATGTACTGGTAACTGGTGATCTAGAATCAAGTGCTGATTGGGACTATAAGAGGGAGACCCACCAAGAATATGTCAGGAATATATCCGATTTATTCAAAGAGTATTTTCCAAATATTCCCACATATTTTGCGGTTGGAAACCATGAAGGTGTACCAGTTGATAAGTAAGAAAAGGACGCCGAAAAAAAGTGGCGGCGTTAAAGGACCAGTCCACTCGGAAAAAAGTTTCCACTTTTGTTGATATTCAGAAATTTGATGAAAACTGAAGGACGAACACCAAACTTCACTTTATTCAAAAGGGACTTTTCATCAAATAAGACTTTTCACTAAAACCATTTATCAAAAAAATTTAGCTTTGCACCCAGTTCTCTACCAGAACGGTTCCATATGGGCTGGCTTTATGACACTATGGCAGATTCTTGGCAAGATTGGGTACCACAAGGGGCCAATGGCCTAGATCTAGTTCGATTGTAAGCCTAATTTTTGTCTAATTATTTACTTGAACTCTTCTTTTTATAGCAATGGTTGTTATATGAAGAAAATTTACCCTGGGTTACGAATAATCTCGTTAAACAATATTCTTGGAGATCCCATGAATTTGTATGCTTTTATTCAAGATCGGAGATTAAAAATTGATTCACCAAAAAATTTAGCTATCTTTACATCAATCAAACCGATCCTGACGGCACGATGACTTGGCTAATCGACCAACTTGCCGAAGCCGAATACTATGGAGACAAAGTCCAAATCATAGCACATGTACCTCCGGGGGAAAGCGAAGCGTTTGAGTCATGGAGTATGGTCTACTATACTGCTGTGAATCGGTAATTGTGTCCAGGCACATAGCCAGGGTTTCCTGACGGAGCGGGGGGACAATGACCCAAAGTCTAAAACCCACAGGTAGCCTCAGTAGCGTATCCTAGGATCAAATTTCGGGGGGGGGGAGGTGCGAAAGTGAAGGGACGGACCAACATAAAGGGGGGCCATTAAGAAAAAATGTTCATTTTTCGAATTTCGGGGGTGCGGTTTTTTTCAAAATTTTGAAAAAATCATAAGGGTGCCCCCTAGCACCCCCTGGATACGCTACTGGGTATCCTGTAGTTTTTTTCAAACCTGACCAAAATCCACAAGTAGCTGTGGTTTTGGACAAAAACATAAGGGGGCACCCTTATGATTTTTTTAAAATTTTTCCTGACGGGGGGAGGCAATTGTCCGGATTGCCCCCCCCCACCCTTCCTACGTGCCTGTCTGTGTCTTCCATCTCCATTTTTGAACCCGAATTTTAGATTCGAAGACACCATCGCAGGCCAATATTTCGGCCATACCCACAAAATTGCCTATAAAATGTTTTACGAAGATCCGAATAATTACACCAGTCGTCCAACGTCAGTCTTATTTGCTGCTGCTAGTGTTGTCCCAGAAGACAACCCAACTTATCGGATTTATACAATCGATGGGAATTATACAGGATCTACTTTTGTAGGAAAATTTTTTCGAAAATTCAAATTTTCTCGTTATCGACACGAAAACCTGAAACTTGTGTTACTTTTTAGCAAACGATAGATTATGCCGATTATTTTGCAAATGTGACTTTGGCTAATATTAATGGAGAGCCGAATTGGGTACCAATTTTTACTTCGGTGATGGAAGAGTATGGATTAGAGTCGATGTACCCGGAAGCTTGGAATAATTTAATTTTGAGATTGGAGAAAAATAATACTCTTTTTGATTTGTATTTTAAGTTAGTTTCACTTTTTTTCGAAAATTCAAATTTTCTCGTTATCGACACGAAAACCTGAAACTTGTGTTCGGGTCCCAAAAATCATAAAATCCACTTTTTTTACCCACCCTGGATATCCTTATTTGTAGAAACTACTTCCGAAGCAATCTCAAAACTTGGAACTTGAGCACAAAACAAGACATTCTATGTCAGATGAGAACCGGACATCACAATGACCAACTCTGTAGTGACATCAATGCTCTGACTAGCTTCAACAAATTCAAAAACACCAAGCGATATTCAAAGAACAAAAAAGCTCCTGACCATATCCCATCAAGAGAAGAGATTTTAATCAAACTCAAACAAGTTCGACACAAATATAAATTTTCTCAGAAAAATGATACAAAATGTCCGATTTGATTTATTTTTTTAAACGAAATAATAAAAACCCCCTTTTTGATCCAATGTGCTAGTCGATATAAGATCAAAAAATTTTTTTACGTTTTTTGAATTCCCCGCACGAAAACCCCATATAGGGTTTTTAGAAAATTTTTTCAAATAGCCCTGTCATTGGCGGCAGCTAATGCTTAGTAGTATCCAACATTTTAAATAATTCAAGATATCAAATATATATCCGATTTATACAAACAATAGTAAAACTTTATATTTTATTCACTTCAAAATTCAATTTCAATGCTATCATGAAAATTACAAAAAAATTATTGGACAAATAACCGGATATTATTTATATGACTCTACTTATGCTCACACAGAATAAAAAATACAATCATGAAAAACGAATAAGAGTATCTATGAATTTTTTTATCACTATCTCTCTTCTTCAACTCTTCTCTCGTTCTCTAGAGATATGGGTTGGAGTTCCAAGTGTCTTCGCTGAGGTTCCTTTCGTACCGTTTTCTACGTGGTGACGTCTAGCTGGTGATGGACTTTTCCCGGTAGTCCGTTTCGCTGGGACTGGAGGCCCATCGAACGCGACGTAGCCATCTTTGAGACCTAAAAATGGAAAACATTTGCGGTCCAACATTTTAAATAACAAAAATACCGTGCATAATCCTCTCAAAATCTCCATCATCTATCTGACTCGAATCGAACAGCCTGGATTTGGTCTTCTTTAAGGCTCCTCGGGAACCATTCATTGAGTTCTGGAACTGCTCGTGGAGCTCGTCAATTAGCGCCGCTTGGTCTTCCTTCCCCTTAGATAGTCGATTCTTCAACAGCGCAGCTTTCTCTCGTCTCGCATGTTCATCTTTTTTCCTCTAAATTATTTTAACTTCAAAATTTGCATACAACACTTCCATACCTGTTCCATAGCCTGTCGTTGCTCATTATCAGCGGCGGCTTGCTTGAAATTCTTAGCAAATGCAAATAGTCGTGGGAAGAAAGAGTTCGGCTGTTGACTTCTCGCTGATTCGCCATAAAATTCTACACAAGAAGTGAACGCTTCCTGGAATTTGCATAATGTTAACAAGTAATTTTTTATAAATGGACACACTACAGAGTGAGCCAAAAAACCCTTTTGCTTTTTTGATGAAAAATTTTCACCTTTTTTTCAAAAATCACCTATAAGGGGTATTTTCATATGAGAAATCGACTGCACCCATCGAAAACCCTTGAAAACGCTCTCCCAGGCTTAGAAAATATCATTTTTTGCCAAAAAAACGTAAAAGTAAAGTTTTTGTCTCATTCTGTAGACAAGTTTTGGATCTATGATCTAGAAAAAAACGATAATACCGTAGCTAGCTTGCAATTTTCCCCTAATGACTCCATTTTCGGTCGAGCTTTCTCCACAAATTGTCTTAAATTAGCTGGGGCTTCTTCACCCTTCAATTCAAGCTCTTTTGTAGCTAATGCAAATTTCATTTCTAGATCTTTGATGTCCGTTAATAGAGATTCCAAGCTCACTAAAAAATGGGTTCAAGAATTTGATTAGATCCACCAAAAACCCACCTCCACTAGCATTCTCCGCAAATTTCAGTTGTTCGTGAAAATTCATCAGTTCCGGAAATTTCTTAGCTATTGTTTCACAGATAATATGCAATAGGGTCACCGATCGATCCGTAGGACTTTTGAGTATGGCTAGCTGAAAATTTCAGCCTGAGTTAATCCATACTATACATAAAAATTCCAAACTTACTGTATCCAAACTGGCTAGTTTATACCCGTAAGCGGCGCCTTTCCGACTGCTATTCATGTAGTTTCCAAAAGCCAGGACCACTTCCAAGACTTTATGAAACAGTGTGGCTTCTTCTATGCATTTTGAGGCGGCGGTGATATTTTTCAGCTGCTAAAAATTTTCAAAAATCAAAAAAAATTCCTACAATTTTAAAAAAATGACATATTTAGGGGTAATTTTATGCAAAAAATCGATTGTGCGCATTCCTGAAGCGTGAAAATCTTTGTTTGAACTGTAAAAATTGAAAATATGTATTTTCACACTTATTGACTTTAAACTTAATTTGTTGTTCGAATTTTTGCTGATTTTTCAAAGGTTTTCACGCTTCGGGAATGCGCACAATCGATTTTTTGCATAAAATTATCCATTAATATGTCTTTTTTTTAATTTTAGAAAAAAAATTTTCCGATTGTTGACCCTTGATCCACAATAGATCACACTCTTCGAGAATTTACATACCGGTTCAATCAACTTCACGCTCTCTTCAAACCCAGCCATAAACGACAGTATCTTCAATTTGTGTGCCAATCGTTCGATATTCATGAGTTGGGCCATAAATTGATCTTCGACTGATAGTCCTTCGTAGGTGCCATGGTTTCTAGCGGCGTATTCTTTGAATTGCTCGATTTCTTCATCCGTCGGTACAATCGGAATCAGGATATCCACATGGTCTTGGGGCAGAGCAGATAAATCGAAACGGTGCACGGCGGCCATGATCTCACCAACGTCTTTTCCGATCTTTCTTCGGGTAATAGCTAAAAATACACAACTCTATAGTAACAAAAATTAAGTGCACAAAACTAAAGTATTCATAACTGGTGCACAAAAACCACGGGCGTAGCCAGAAAAATTTTTCGGAGGGGCTAAAGTGTAACATTTTTGGCGACTTTTTTTGATCTCTGCGCTCCACGCGGCAAATTTTTTTTGTTAAAAATTCCTATTAAAAAGCAAACCAGTGAAAAAATTTTTTGAAAGTGATTGTTTTCAAGCTAAAAATTTACAATTTTTTGTGAAAATTTGGGGCTTTTTTGGTAAAAAAATTGAAAATTTTTGTGAAAAATCATTATGGAGGACTATTAAGATTTTTTTTCATTTTCCAAAATATTGGGCAAAATCATAAGGGGGAAAAAGAGGAAAATTTTTTGTTTTATGGAGGGGCTATAGCCCAAATTAGTCCCCCTTCTGGCTGCGCCAATTCGATAAACAAATAATTGTAGGCGCTCAAATTTAGACCTATTATAAATCTTACCGATATTCTGTAGTCTCTTAGTACTCAACAATGTGTTACTGCTATTCTCTTTCGTTGTAGACGAACTCGTCGAGCTTCCAGGTGAATGCTGTCCGGCTATTATACTCTCAGTCATCGTGTTTTCTTGACTTCCAATTTTGAATTTCTCTTCCAAGTTCGAAAAATCAATTTGCTGAAAAAATTCAAATTTTCAACGCCGCAAAAAAATCCTACATCTAAGAGCTTTTCGTCATCCAAATTATTGAAGATGGTATTCTTTACTTGATTCGGTTTCAAGGCAGTCCAGTTTAATACAGGGAGCTTATTCCTGTAAAAATTGATTTTTTAAAAATAAATCAGAAGGATGAGACAAGCTCGGCTTCAGAATTAATCAATTGGCCAAACAAGAACCAAGACGACAATGGTCTGGGGCTAGCCTCTGATTTCATCCCCTTATAAACTACACATAAATAGGGGTGGAAAAATTGGTAAAATTGCGATGTGATCCTTTACAATAAGCATTTTGGGCGAAAAATGGTTTAAAAATGGCATTTTTGAACTAAAAAATCGCATTTTTTGAGAAAAATAGTCATTTTTTACTATTTTTGATGAAAAAATGTCGTTTTTTATTGAAAAAATTGAACATTTTTTCACAAATTTTTACAAAAAAATTTGTGCAAAACATAAGGGAGACCATTAGGAAAGTTTTCGCGCCTTAGGTCCGAAAGTGCGAAATGGTCGTCATTTTTGGAAGAAACGGCTTGGATGGGGGATGGAATTCCACCCCTTTGTCCAGGTGTGGTGATATAAACACATACTTAGTTTGCACTATTCGTTTAATCGTTCTCACATCGTTCGCTGGAGGATTTAAGAAATTCGGTGGTGGTGGCGCCGGTGGTCCGCCCATTCTCAGTAACATCGGCGGCGGTGGTGGTGGCGGAGCTGGAACTCCAATACTGCTGTTTGATCCTGGTGCAGGTGGTGGCGGTGGAGCAACAGGTACTGCAATCGTCTTCGCCGGATCCATGCGTTGTTGATCGGAATCAGTCGGGAGTGGAGGAGCCGGTGGTGGTGGCGCTGGTGCGACTGTAGTTTTTGGTGCGACTTGTGGTGGAACTTTTGTCGGTGTCGGTTTTTGTGCAATTTTCAGACCCTCTAAATTTACAGTGATCAAATTGTTAAAAAGTTCTCAAATCATATCTAGAAATTGGGTCTTTTAGTGATTTTTTTAAACTGATTATGTATAGTCTAAAAATCCGGAAAAATTTCAGATCCAAACCCTTGTCATTTTCAGCCGCTATTAGAAACTAGTATCCCAAAATTTTTGCATCCATACGTTTTGAGCCCAGAAAACTACCTTTCACAAAATGAAAAATGACCAAAATTCCTATGGTCGAGAAAAAAGTAGGCCAGTGAAAAACAAATTCGCTTTCGAAAAGTTTCAGCATAATGAAAAGTTGAACGAAGAAACGAAACAAAAAGTTTGATCGAATGCGAAAAAAGTGTTTGAAATATGCGAATTTTGAGCATGTATAAATTAGAAGAAGGTCAAAGCATGAATAAATTGAACTTTTCCGGGCTCAAAACTTCTCGTTCATTTAAAAACTTGCCTTTAGTGCAAGTTTTACTTGCATCGAATTTTTCCTAAATTTTTTATTTTTTGGTTAAAACATGTGTAGAACGACTAAAATAGTTAAAGCAACATGTTTTTAGCTAAAATTGGGGGTGCTAATAATACTTGCCGGTAGTAGCATTTTTGCATCATAAGCAAGTAAAACTTGCATATGCATATGCAAGTTTTACTTGCACACGCTAATTTTGTCGTGTTTATCTCGAAAATGATTTAAAAAAATTTTTTTCGTCTTTCGAAACGCGACAAAATTAGCGTGTGCATAAACACGACGAAATTAGCGTGTGAAAGTTTTACTTGCCCATGATGCAAAAATGCAACTACCGGCAAGTATTACTTGTACCCCCAATTTTAGCTAAAAACATGTTATTTCAACTATTTTCGTTCTATACATGTTTTAGCCAAAAAATAAAAAATTTAGGAAAAATTCGATGCAAGTAAAACTCGCACCAAAGGCAAGTTTTCTAACAGCTCTGTTTCATGGTCTGGGAGGCGTTTCCAAGATTTTTCAATGCGTGTAATTGATTTCTCGTATAAAAATATCCTTGATAAGTCATTTTGGAAAAATCTAAATAGCGCACCTTCCATATTTTTTTGGACCGCTTCTAATTCCTGGATTTTCTCTTCCAATTTAGCGTATTTTTGGTGCGCCAATCGATCAGCTTCTTTCATCGTCCGAGTCAAAGTCTGAATCGTAGCCTCTTTATCTTGTACGAGTTTTTCTTTCTCCGCGTTTAGCTCACTCAGTCTTTTTGCCAATTGCGCATTTCTTGTGATATAGTCGGCCTCAACTTCTTGTAAATGTTCTTTGGTCTGGGAGAGCTTGAACCTGAGCGAGAGATTTTCTTCGGTTAGTCTTTGTCTTTCCATGGAATCGTTAATTAGCTGGGCTACATCGATCATGTTATCCAGATAGGACTTACGCTGGGTTTGAAGTTGTTCACTCTCATTCGTGCTCAGAAGCTAAAATTTTGGGGCTATTCAAGTCTGGGGGTCCAATGAAGTGAAAAAATTTGAAATTTTTTTCCGGAAAATGACCCCTTTAGCGTAATTTTTACGAGGAATCCAAAAAACGCAATCCCGAAGCGTAAAAACACTTTTCTGACACTGTTTCGAACCAAATTTAATAGTATAACATGTGATTCTTGTTCAAAATGTGGGCTGTTGGCATAAGAGAACGTTGATTTTCTTGTAGTTGTTCACTGAAACAGTATTTGCTGCCTTTTGTTTTTTATTCTTTTATACTTTTCTTTTACATGTTTGTACAAGTAGAAATACAAATCGTTTCTCTTATGTTATCAGAAAACGAACAAGAATCGAATGTTATATCATTTTCAAGTTGTATGAACTTTGCTCTAAACAATGCCAGGGAAGTGTTTTTAAGCTTCGGGAGTACGTGTTTTGGATTCCTCGTTAAAAATTACGCTAAAAGGGTCATTTTAAGGGAAAAAATTTTCAAATTTTGGAGCCCCCAGAATTGAATAGCTCAAAATTTAAAAAAGCATATTTAAAATTATATATGTACAGATTCAAGGGAGAGGTCAAAACATTAGACGTCGTGAGCTCACCTCTAAATAATCATCCAATCCAACCAATGTAAATTCATATTGTAAAAAAACTCTATAGTTAAGATCTTCAACAGAATGGACTAGCACATTGAAAAACTGCATACACGCTGACATAAATTCGAGATGAAATTCGGAGGGATGTCGGAAGAAGTGCATCAAAGTTTGAAATCGGTAGCTTTCTTTATACTCCTAAAAATGAGATACTAAAATTTTGTCGATTTTTTGGGCTCTAGGATGATTTCAACATGTCAAATATGCGAATTTCGTTCATATCTGTTGTGAATAAACTGTTTCAAATCATCCCAAAGCCGATTTTTGTACTAAAAATGGGTCAAAAACCGACTTTTAGCCATTTTATAAGCCCAAAAACCGATTTTAGACCAAAGTTCAAGCGCAAAAATCATAAAACTAACCACGCGAAATCTATTAAATGCATCCATTATAAGCCCATGACCATCTTTAACTAGACAAATCGCTGACAACAGCTCAACAACTAGAGCCTTCGTCCTATAAATTCTATTTCATACAACCATAGACATAGTGAGGGGATTAGGGAAAGAAATTTTTGCGCCAAAAAATTTTTTGTTAAAATTCTTGAGCTAAGAAAAAAACAACGCCGCAGTCGAAGAAACGTTTTTGAAATTTCAGGACTTTTGCCTCCTTGGCGAGGATAAACCGACCCGTACGTGAGAACTTTTGCGCCCTGCACATCTATGCATACAACCAAAATCCACAAAGTCACCTCAAATTTGGATGCAAAATACTTCTAGCTATACAATAAATCGCTTGATGATCATTGAAAACCATATTAAACCCGTATTTATTGTTCATAATAGCACGTAGACAAGAAACACAGACATGGATATCATCTTCGGGAGCACCAACATTTTTTGACTGCTTCGAAGGCTTCATGCCAATGGAAGAAGCTGACATCGTGGCTTTACGAAAAGACGATGCTTTCGAAACGTTGGCACCATCATTGTTAGACATATTAAATGAGGCTATGCTGCCGGTTAGAGACTGATCCAGTTTATGATTGGTGTCGTAGAAATAGCTGAAACCATGACTCTGGTCTAATGGTGATGGAGAATAGGAGGTACTGGCAGTTATTTGTTCCAAATTTTGGGCTCTAAAAATATAAAATTTTAGTTTTAAAAAAATCAATTTTAAAATTTTTTGTCAGAAAATTATAGCAAAAAGTGTATTTTTGTGCATAAAATAGATTTTTACATTTTTTTACTCCTTATAACAATGTTAATGCATTAAAATTATGAGATTCAAAAAATTTTCCCTTTGATCACTTCATGAATGTATCTCAGAGGTGTGCAAAGAACCTGAACTGATCGGACACAAATTTAACGACCTGAGGAAGATCAGACTGGTAGTGGCTGGCCTGAAGACAGACCAGATCGGCTGTAGCCATCCTGGCCTGAAGACAAGCAGATGTACTGGCCTAGTTTTGGTCTCGGCCATGCACACCTCTATCTTTTTTTATTAAACACATACGAGAAAGACGACAGTGAATCTTGAAGCAGGGTCATATAGTCCACCAATATTCTTAGTCCATTATTTTTCTCATTTAAAAATAAGCGGACCCAATCAATACTATTCGTTCTTAATGATATTTCAATGTGCTTCAAAATTTCGGTTGAAGTTTCATCGCCTAGTAGTTTTTTATTCTAAAATCGAGTAAAAAATCACACACATTTAATAAAAAAAACTACCTTCTTTAAGGCTTTTTTGTCCAGATACATAGCCAATTTTTGTAGGTACACAGCAGGATCAGTTACGACATACATCATGCGCTAAAAAGTGTGTTGTAAAAATTGGAATAAAATGAAATCTTACATGATCACACACAAGTTTCCATTTTTTATTCAAATCATATCCACGTAAAGTTCTCATCTTATCAGGTGGTAAATCCATCATTTTCTAAAAATAAATTTTTAAAGAACTTGCTCAATTTTTAATTTTATTGTACAGGATAAACCAAAAAACCATACTTTTGCGATTTTTTTGGACGACCCTTGAAAACGCCTCCCAGGCCATGAAATATACGATTTTTGTATTTTTCATTTATTTTCGGTAGAATTCCTACTTGAAAATACAAAAATTGGATATTGCATAGTCTGAAAGGCGTTATTAAGGTTTTTCGATGCGCGTAATCGATTTTTCGCATAAAATTACCCCTGAGTTATTTTGGAGAAAAAATTTTTTGAAAAATTTTCGCCAAGAAATGACAAAATGGCGGTTTTTTGGAACACCCTGTAATATTTTTGTTTTAAATTATTCCTGTGAATCATAAATTTTTTATTTTGAAATATTTACATTCTTTTCGATTGTACTCTTTAATTTTTGTTTGAATTGTCAAATTTATTTATTTTTATTTTGAAAGAAGAATTGATTAGTCATAGGAACCACAGTTGGATAGTTTTCTTTCTTTCTCTCCTGATGTTAATGCTCAAAAATTTTTTTAATTGCAATTTTCTGTTCCCAAGAGGAGAATTAACCGATCAAAGTGATTCATTCTGTCAAATAGCAGACAAAAAGATGAACAGCAAACTTCCGAAAAATACTCTATGCTTTACAAATATTAAAACTTCAAAGTAAGCAAACAACATTTTTCAGTACCAAAATCGATTTTTTCTTTCCTTATTACGCAGTTTCCCTCATCAATTCTCCTAATGTAATAAATACAGTTTGACCGTTTTCATGGGCGAATGATTCCATGTCCTCTTTCATCTACTAGAGCAAGACGATCATGTCTCTATTCATCATGAAATGGCGACCTTTTCAATGAAATGTAAGGAATAAAAACTGGCAGTCAGCCTTCTTTTCCCACAAAGAATAAGTACTGAAGCGAAACCGACTAAAAATGGCTTCAAAAAATAAATTCATATTTTTGGGAAAAACTACAAAAGTGGACCAATGGCCATGAAAATCACACAGCTGTGTGAAATGGGAACAAAAACTATTTTCAGGCTTATTCAATGGAATCAAAAGCATGAAAAGCCATTTTTCTGGCATATATTATCATGTTTTTTTGGAATCTACATGGGCTAAAAAGCAAAATGTAAATTTTTTTACAAACTTCAAATATCCTTCGTGTGTTACACAAGGACCGAATCGCAACATTTATGGCTGTGCAAATTACATCATAAAAGTTTCTGAACACAACAAAAGACATCACAAGAATTTAAAAGGTGGTGTTCCTTCCTACATCGTATGGAACAGCTAGAAGACTCATCAAAAGCACGTCCTTGAAGAAAACCATTGCCGAGATCTAACAAGTTGTTAATTTCGATGTCTGCTATTTTCCAGAGAAAAAGTGAGACCAATATAATAATTGTTTTAATTGAAAAACTTGATCTAACGGTAGCCTTGAACGAAGAGAAACAAATGGAATTTTTGTCGAATAAGGTCAAACAAAATGGAGGGAAATTGAGGTTAATTATGAAGTAAAGTGATTTTTTGCTCTGAAGTAGTTGATTTTCAAAGAAAACAAAATGAGAAACGAAAACGAAGGAGCCATGAGTTAAAAATAGTTCAATTCATAAAAAGAAAACGAAAATGTACAGGATGGTGCACAAAAACTGGACACTTTAAAAAATGTTTTTAACGTGTTTTTTTGGAACAGTATGTATTAAAGCTAAGGAGGTCATTTTGAATGATTATTGTTGTTTTTTGCCAAACAAACTATGTGAAAGTCCGTTTTTAAGAGGCGAGAGATCTCGAAAGTTCAAACTTTTTGGAGGTCCCGCGGAACTAGGCAAACTTTGTGAAAAGTCACATTTAAAGAAAATGACTTACCAAAACTTCTTCAAATTCTCTTAAAACATCAGCCTCTGATGGCATGGGTGGCGATGCTTGTTCAGACATCCCATTAAGTGCAGCCTTCGAAAAACTACCATTATTCACAGAAATTGGTTCAATAACAACCATGGCTCAAAATTAGTAATAGAAATTTTGCAATTTAGAAAAATATAGTCAACATCGAACTAAAAAATTCAGTTAAAAACGCGAAATTTGATCATAGGAAACACGACAGGTAGTAAGAGCCGGAGAAGTGGCATAATGTCTTTGAAGGCCGTCCACCCGGTTCATCACTTTCATTTAGTTTAAAAAAAGAAATTGATTAGAAATGGAACGACGGAAATAGCCGGAAAGTATGAATCATAAAGGATTTCTTTAGATAAATTGTGATAAAAATAGTGAGTAAATATGAAAAATATCTGAAAAACATAAACAAAGTGTCGCAGCTGGCATTAAATCAATAAATTTCTGGCTATTATAACGCGGAAAATTGACAAATTATGGAAAAAATAAAAAAATTTAAAGTCAAAATTTTCTTACAAGGTGAGCCAAAAAAACCGTACTTTTGCGTTTTTTGGCAAAAAATTTTCAAAAATCACCTATAAGGGGTTCATGCGAGAAATAGGCACTAGGCCCCTCGTTACGGGCTCTCGTTACCGGGCACACTCATCACGGCCACTCGTTACGGCCTCTTGTTACAGAATCCGCTTGTTACGACTTGCCAGGGGCGTGCTAGGATTTCAAAAATGGGAGAGGGGGAAATCATAAACAACTTTTTTCAATTTTTTATGAAAAAATTTAATTTTTAAAGTTAAAATTAATCGGGTTCTGTAACGAGAGGCCGTGAATTCGCGTCGTAACAAGGGGCCTAGTGCCGAGAAATCGATTTCTCACATGAAAATACCCCTTATAGGTGATTTTTGAAAATTTTTTGCCAAAAAATGCAAAATTACGGTTTTTTTGGCACCCTGTAGACAATTTTTGGATTGAAAAATTCGTTAAAAATTAAATTCCTGAAAAATTCATCAAAAATTTAAAAATTTGTTTTTTTTTCAATTTTTAACAAATTTTTAATGAATTTTTCGATTTTTGATGAATTTTTCAGGATTTTTTCAATTTTTGACAAATTTTTTTGCATCTATGATATAGAAAAACGATAATGTTCTCGGTGAGAAACTTTTTGTAAAACAAAATAAATTAAGCGAAAAAATTGGGTGAGAAAAAATATTTTGAGTAAGAAAAAAATGATTGAAAAATTCGAAATACATTTTCCCGCCAAGAGGGATCCCTGCGTGGTCTTTCCTGAATGGTGGGTGTCACTATATGGAGTGGCGACTGTATTTCAATAATCAAAACTGACAGGATAATTTTTTTAATAAATCTTAGTTTTTTAAGGCTCAACAAACTATTATACAACAAAAAATGCACTCTGTAAAAATTTTTAAAAATCATCTTCAACACGTCTGACACGAACTTGTTGTTGTTTCTCTTATAAGATCACTCACGATCGCGACATACCT
>JAQGBS010000830.1:0-18768 GCA_034698545.1 Acrobeloides obliquus
CAAAATCAGAATGGCAGCAGTTCGCACACGGCTACTAATAATGCAATGGTGGGCCAGCTGGATCCAGTGAACAAGAATTAAGAATAAGAGAATGGAGGGTGTTCCAAAAAAACCGCCATCTGGTAATTTTTTGGCGAAAATTTAAAAAAATTTTTTTCTTCCAAATGACTCAGGGGTATTTTTATGCGAGAAATCGATTACGCGCATCGAAACCCTTGAAAACTCCACCATGAAATATATATAGATTTTCGTATTTTTTCAGTTATTTTCGGTAGGAATCCCTAATTGGAAATATTAAAATTGGATATTTCATGGTCTGGGAGGCGTTTTCAAGGTTGTTTGATGCACGCAATCGATTTCTCGCATAAAAATATCCCTGAGTCATTTTGCAAGAAAAAAATTTTTGAAAAATTTTCGCCAAAAAATATCGAAATGGCGGTTTTTTTGAAACACTCTGTATGTAATAAAAAATTGCTTTATTAAATGTTATAATACCTTATCCTTTTTTGAAAGTTGCATTTATTATGTATATTTACGCATTTTTATGATCAGAAAGCAGTGGCGTAACCAGACCTGTCTGAACGGGCGGGGGAAGGTCGATTTTGGATTGGTGGGGGGCCAGGTCTCTCAGATTTTGAAATTCGCATAAAAATCGAGTTCAAGTTGAACATATAAAATGTTGAAAATTTTCAAAAAGTTCCAACACAAATCCCTTGTTTTATTAAATAAAAAAATAATTTGAATAAATTCGATTTTTGACTTAAACTCGATTTTTATGCGAATTTCAAAATCTAAGAGCCCTGGTAGGAGCGGTCGTCCAAAATTTAATCAAAATAGATTAAATTTGATATTTTTCTAATTTTGAAAATACTTTATGATTTTTCGTATTTTTGATCAAATCGGGAGGTGCGGTCTCCCTTGGCTACGCCACTGTCAGAAAATTATGCATTTTGCTTTTTTGAATGAATATTTTGACTAGTATATTGGGTTGTTTGGAAATTTTTGAACTCTTATCGAACCGAAAATTAATCAATTTAGGTTTTTCATTTACCCATTTTATTGGTACATTTTTGTGCAACGAAATGTTTAGGCACTAGAGTTATGCTGGTCAATTGATGTTTTTGATTTCAAATATAGGGTGAGCCAAAAAAAAAAATAGGGTGAGTCAAAAACACAACTAGGTACGAAAAATTCTTTCATTCTGTATTAGTTGATTTTCAATACACTATTATATTGTAAAAAGATGCCATATTACTGGAAAATAGGCTCAAAAATTTCTGAACAACTCAATACAAAACCTTTATGTTAGTATCGTGTTTCATCTGTATAACTTATCCCAAATATAGGGTGTATAACAAAAACCGGAATTTGGGCGATTTTTTCATGTTTTTTTAACGAATTTTATGCGGGGAATCGATTGCGCGCATTACCAACGCTTTCCTGAATCAAGGAATCGGAGTGTGTATTTGAAGCGAAAATCGAAAATTTTTAGATTTTTTGCTTGAAAATGACTTTCTGGGGGTAAATTTATGCGGGAAATCGATTACGTGCATTTCCGAAGCTTAAAAACACTTCCCTGATTCAGTGATTTGGGGTGTGTATTAAAGCGATGACCAATTTTCGCTATAATACATCAATTTTTCTTTGATTCAGGATCAGGGAAGTGCTTTCAAGCTTCAGGAATGCGCGCAATCGATTCCCTACATAAATTTACCCTTAGAAAATCTAAAACTTTCGCTTCAATACACACTCCGATTCCCTGATTCAGGGAAGCGTTGGAAATGTGCGCAAACGATTCACCACATAAATTAGCCTTAATAGGGTCATTTTTGAAAAAAATTTAGGTCGAAAAAAAAACATTAAAAGAATTCCCAAATTTCGGTTTTTATACATCCTATAATTATGTATCACCTCTAATTGTTGGCACTAGGACCACGGGATTTACCTCCCAGTCGTTCAAATGGAGGATTTGCCTCACACAAATTTTTCTGTGAATTAAATTGTGTGTGAATTGGTGAGGTGAAAATCCGGTCCTAGTGCCCTAATTGTATTTTTTTATTTGCCTATATCATGCCTCTATCCAGCCCCGTAATTTTGGTCCAGATTTGGGGAATTTTTGAAAAATAAAAAAATTCAGGTTTGAAAGTTTTGGGAAATTTTCCATTTTTCTTCCCGGAAATTAAAAATTTTTTCAGGTTTGGAGGATGAAGGTTCTAGTGATGCTTCAAATCTGTTACATGTTTTTTGAAATTCGACAAAACTTGTTATATTATTGGCCTCGGGTCAAGTAACTTGTTTAGCTATCGTGTGTAACAAGTTGTTTGGGAAAATTTCGAGAAAAATAAAAATATTTTAATAAGTTTAAAACATGCAATATCCTTGAAACCTGTTAAACATTTTAATTTTTCTCGAAAATTTCCCAAACTTGTTACACACGATAGCTAAAAAAGTTACTTAATCCAAGGCCAATAATAGTCACCCATAAGTGAAAAGTTTCGTAGAATTTCAAAAAACATGTTACATGTTTTGAAACAATTTTTGACGAATTTTTCATCTAACGATTTCGAAGCATCACTAGAAGGTTCCCCTCGTTCTTCCTCTTCCATAATTACGGCGCTACCCCTCTATCATAAATAATACAGTTGTGAAATCGTTAAAAAAGATTTCACAACTCCTAGCATTCACCCTTATGGATTGAAGAGAGTGTACTAGTTATTTTCTACGTACGAAAAATTTTATTTTCTATTTTTTGAAATGCTTAAAAAATAAAGTTTTAAAGATGCAAATCTAAAGGGATATACCAAAAATTCGATCCGAAATTACAGAGTGTTCCCAAAAAAGCCTCCATTTGAGCATCTTTTTGGCAAAAATTTTTACTTTGTGCAAAAAAAATTTTGCTACGAGGGATTCGAACCTGCGACTTTTATGACCATAAGCCACTGCTTTGTCACTGCACCACTGAGACTCTGAATCAGGGTTTTTGTTTCAATAATCCAAAACATTGTTTAAATCCAACAATTTTGGTGTCATTTGATTTGTCTCGGCAAGATATAAAAAATGCTGCAATTTATTTTTTTCAAATGTTCAAGGATGTTGAACTTTATGTTTTATTAAATCGTTTCAATAAACAATCTGATTGATGCCTGAGTACAGGTAAATTCCAGCAAATTTGAAAATTTTTTCTTTTAACCGTTAGATTTTCAAGTAGTGTCGTAAAAGCAAAAAATGCTTGAAATTTTGTCCTCTATCACATGGCATCAACTCCCCAAAAGTATCTGGTCCTTTAAAGATGAAATTTTTTCTATTTTCGGGAGCAGTGGCTTGTCTGTATTTATAATTCAAAACTTTCTTCCTGAAACAATGATCATATTATTTTGAGACTAAAAATTATCTTGAGACGAAATCTAAATTTTGTCGGCAACTATTTTCTTACACTTCTATTTTAACGACCTTTAATTATTATGGTCGTTAATGAAAGATTATCACCAAAATGTTCGTATGATACACTTGCGATGTTTGGCCAAAAACATGTATGGGAGCTGGTGCGATTTTGATCAGATAAGGTCGGAAAACACCCATCCCACTAAGTTGTCACCTGAGATTGCACCGAGAGCGGCTATAGGACAAAGACCGTTTTGTCCATAATAGGCATTGTTGATCTGACTGTTGAGTTACACGGTTGTTTCCCAAATTTTGTGTGTCCTCTAACATTTTTAAACTATGGTCTCTACTAGCCAAGACGATTCTGATCACTATGAAGGTAATCAATTTTGACAGTTATGTACCTCAAAAATTTTTTGCTAATTCGAAAGATTGAAAGAGCATAGACAAAAAATTACAATATAAACTTATGCTCTCCGTACATAGGTTCTTTTTCATTTTTTTTTGACAATAGGCTAGGTTCAGAAATTTATTCAATGGCTTCAGAAGTGGATGAATTTAGTGATTATGACGAAGGTAAAAAATTTGGGAGCTACTAACACAATAGGGGGCCACCCACGTGAAAATTTTTTCGAAATTCTTTTTCTAGAAATCCCTTCTAGGGATAAAAACATGCGGGGAAACCGAATTTGACATTTTCGAAACGAAAAAACGCTTCCCTGATTCAAGGAAAGCATATTGTGTATTGAAGCGAAAAAGGATCGTTTTTGCAAAAATCGCATTTTGGCAACTTTTCGCTTCAATACACAATACGCCTTCCCTGAATCAGGGAAGCGTTTTAGTAGCTCCAAAATTTGCATATTTTTCAGTCAGTTTTCAATTTGAGTATAAGCTAGTGATGCTCAAAGTTACAAAAAGGAGAGGGTGCTTGCTATTTAAGAGTGATCATTAGCACTCTCTAAACGGGTTGAATGTGCCTGAGCATTGACACGAAAACCCTGAAGTTGAAATTTTTTAAACACTTAATTATTAGGTTTATTTGAAAAAAAGAAAGACGATATTTTTTATAACTCACCGAGACGAATAAAATGACACCAAAATTATCAAATTTGAAAAATGTTTTGGGTTATTGAAACGAAAATATGAATTAGGGTTTTCGTTTCAATAACCCAAAACATTTTTTAAATTCAATAATTTTGATGTCATTTTATTCGTCTTGGCGAGTTATAAAAAATAACTACTTTGTTCTTTTTTTAATAAACCTAATTTTGCATGTTTTTAGAAAAAATTTCAATTCAGGGTTTTCGTGTCAATGTTCAAAAACCAAAATTCAGAGATGATAAAAATTTTCAGATTTGATCGACCCAGCATGCGATCCAAAAAATCCCAAACAAGTCAACTTTTCCGACATTTCCTCAGCAGCTTTTAGTATCAGAGGTGGTGTTGTCCATACTCCTCTCATGGTAAGGAAATTTGTTGTAGTTTTAAAAATAAAAAATTATCTTGATCTTGACCCTGATTCAGGGAATGGAGTTGGTGTATAGACGCGAAAATCGAAAAATTTTCTTTTTTCGCCCTCACAAACTCCATTCCCTAATCAGGGTCAAGATGTTTTCATGCTTAGAAAATGCGCGCAATCGATTTCCCTCATAAAAGTACCCCTATATGGGTCATTTTAGTAAAAAATTTTCCGGTCCCAACAAATTTTTTCGCGCCCCAAAAGTCACAAAAATGCACTTTTTAACTCACCCTGTATAAATTTTTTTGTAGAGATCAAATCAACTCTCCGATATACTAGGACTAGAATTGTACATGAAAAAAGAATTTTTGCAAGTGACAGGAAGTTTCAAAGAACGAGGAGCGAGATTCGCGCTCATGAGGTAAAAATGGAATATAAGAATTTCCAGTTTTCGTTGTAATACACAATTTTAAAGAATCAGTACACTCAGAAAAAACACTCTGAAAAAGTTATACATTTCGGAAAGTTCATGAAAAATGGAGCATTTTTTGTTTTCACGGTGACCCCTGAATTGTTATCGTTGGCGAGAAAATCTCGTTTGAAGTTGGCGATTTTTGAAATCTCTGTGTATTACAACGAAAGCATGAACTTCGTCCCTGAATCAATAAAAGTTGTGTATTGACGCAAAAATTCAAAAAGTCGATGAAAAACGAAATTAAAAAAATTTTGCGTCAATAATCAACTCTTGATGATTCAGGGACGAATTTTCACTGTGTTCATGTTTTCGTTGTAATATACAGATTTCAAAAATCGCCACTTCAAACGCAATTCCCTCAAAAACTACAACGATTCAGAACATGCCATAAAAACAAAAAATGCTCCATTTTTCATGAAATTTCTGAATATACAATTTTTTCATAATATTTGTTTCCGAGTGGACTGGTCCTTTAAAACTCTCTTTAGACTATCAGCAGAAGAGAAAAAAGCCGGCGCTATAGCGGCTAGTGCCGGAAACCATGCTATGGCTTTGGCCTATCATGGTCTACAGCTGGGAATTCCAATTACGGTGGTAATGCCCGTTTTTGCGCCATTGATGAAGAGAATGCGTTGCCAAGCGTATGGTGCCAATGTCATCTTACATGGCACTAATATTCAAGAAGTAAGAGAGTATAGGGATGCACAAGCTACAACAAATGTCCAACCTTGTCACCGGCCAGAAATATGCAAATTTTGAGCATGAACAAATTTCAAAAACTGTGCAAATTTCAAAAGTTGTATGCAAATTTCAAAAATTTTTGCGAATCTGGCGTCGTAACACTGTTACGACAATCCGGACGCTATCCGCAGCAACCCTAATTTGTGTATCCCTAGTTATGAAATAAGCCTAAATCTAAGCCTAAGCTTAGGCTTAGGCTTAGGCTTACATGAGAAAATATAAGGATAAAAAACTCAAAAACCATTCCATTCTTTTAGTCGAAAGAATATGCTTTCCGACTTTCTCGCCAAAAAGGCATGAAATACATAAATGGGTTTGATTATCCGGATGTTGTATCTGGCCAAGGAACCATCGGCCTCGAAATTTTGGAAGAGGTAGAAAATTTTTTATTGAAAATTCGAAAAAATTTATAATCTTTTAGATACCTGATGTGGATGCAATTCTAGTACCGGTTGGAGGCGGTGGACTCATTGCAGGCATAGCATTGGCCGTAAAAACGTTGAAACCTCAAGTTCAAGTCATAGTAATTTTTAGAGATACATAAGAAAAGATTTCAAGGGCCAGTCCGGTCGAAAAAAAGTTGCCATGTTTATAGAAATTCGAAAAATTCATGTAAAATGGAGCATTTTTTGTTTTTACGGCATGTACTGAATCGCTAAAGGTTTTGAGAAAATCGCATGTGAAATTGGTGAAATTTGAATTCTGCGTATTACAACGAAAACTTGTACCTGGGCCTCGACGAATAGATTTTTCTCTGAATCAATAAAATCTGTATGTTGAAAAGAAAATAATTCAAATTCCTTGAATATTTAGAAAAAATAAAACGGGTTGATTGTCTCGAATGTGTCTGAACATTGACACAAAAACCCTGAATTTTACATTTTTTTAAAAGTACGCTTAATTATTAAGTTTATCTAAAAAAGAAAGACGGCATTCTTTATAGCTCGAATAGACAAACAAAACGACATAAAATTTATCCAATTTGAACATTGTTTTGGGTTATTGAAACGAAAACCCTGAATCAGAGTTTTCGTTTCAATAACCCAAAACGATGATCAAATTGGATAAATTTGGTGTCGTTTTGCTCGTCTCGTCGAGCTATAAAAAATGCCGTCTTTCTTTTTTAAATAAACTTAATATTTAAGCGTACTTTTAAAAAAATGAAAAATTTAGGGTTTTCGTGTCAATACAAACAAAATTCGATTGTTTTGGACAAAATTCAATCAACGGCTCTGGGTTCAGAGTTGACTAAAAAACAAAAATTGCTCCAATTTTCATGAATTTGTGTAAAATCAACAAAAATGTTGAGTACCTTTTCCCGAGTAGAATGGTCATTCAGCCATTATCTTGTAGGGAGTTGAATCCGAAACGTGTCCATCATTCCAAAATGCCCTGAAAGAACTGCACATCGAAGTCCACCCTGAAGTTTCCATTGCCGATGGTCTAGCCGTGCCCACCGCGGGATGTAATGCCGCCTATATGGCAAAGACCTATGTCGATGACGTGATCACGGTGTGCGAAGAAAGTATAGCCTTGGCTATCCTACGTCTACTTGAGATGGAGAAAGCTGTTGTCGAAGGCGCTGGTGCTGTCGGTTTGGCAGCATTGATCTCAGGAAGATTGCCTCAACTCAAAGGGAAAAAGTAAAAGTTCAATGAAACATAAATTCTAGGCATGCACACGTTACAAAAAGTGACAATCCTTGTCATATCTTTTTTGAGATTTTTCCAATTTTTTCAAAAGTTTTCATGGAAAAATAATAGCGCCAGCGTGCTCCCCGCATAAAAATATGGATATGCAAAAATTTTCATGAATTTTGACAACAAAATAAAAAATAACTTTTTGGCGCGGGATCGAACCCGCGCCCTTTGAGTGAAGGCCGAGCGCTTTAGCCACTCGGCCATAGGTAAAACTTACATACCATTATTTTTAGAGTAGTAAATATTTTAACTGGTGGTAATATTGACACGACGATTTTGGGACGAACCATCGAGCGTGGCCTGGCCGTCGACGGACGTTTGATCAAATTTGATGTCGTTGTTTCGGACAGACCTGGAGGTAATGTAAACCATTTGTTCTAGTCATCTAACTTTTCTCTAGGCATTGCCGAACTAACCGCCCTAATCTCAAAAACCGGCGCCAGCATTAAAGACATCTTCCATGAACGTGCTTGGCTAGCAGCCAACGTATTTTCGGTCAGAGTCCGTGTCGTGGCCGAAACCCGTGATCGTGCACATGTCAAAGAGCTCCACGACACATTGAAGTCCAAATACAGTATTGTAAGTTTTCCAGAGGAAGTGTACAGACAGGAAATCAATGCAAATCTAGGTCGAAATGACCGCGCCAATTCCTACATTCGAAACAAGTGCTTCGACTTTCCAGCAGGAAGTATAGTTCCATTTAATTGACAAGATAGAAAACAAGTATAATATTCAGCATATGATTTTTATTAAAGTTATAATAAAGTTTTTTATGCAAATCGCTAACAATCTGAATGGCTATCGAGATAATTACGTGGGGAAATTTTGTCTGTATATTACAACGAAAACATGTTGTCTGTGACCGACAGTGTACATGTATTGTTCGTCTGTGTATTAGCACCAAAACATATATTTCAATTTTTCAAATTTTTTTAAAAATCGAAAAAAGTTGATAAATTCTAAAAAAATTGGAAAAATTGAAAAAGTCCGAAAAATTGAAAAAAATTTGAAAAAATTGGAAAAAAGTGGAAAAATTGAAAAAATACAAAAAATTGAAAAAAATTTGAAAAAGTTCTTTGCCTTGAAACCAATGTTAAATATGCAAAATAAGTCAAACAGGAATGAATCACTTTCGTATTCCATGTTTAGACAACATGAGAATATTGATAAGAAAATATTGATTTGTGTACGAGTGGGTTGTATTAATCTTTTGATATAATAATTATGACTATATACTTACTGCAATTTACTAATAAAACATGAACGAGCAAATGTGGTTAGAAGAACAAGCCGCTTTAGGTGATCCAGAAGCCACTAGAATATTAAATGAAAAGAAGTATAAGGTATTGTTTACGGAAGGGAAGGCAAAAAAATCCTTCAGACCCACCTCCCCAATGGCGTAGCCAGACCCTCCGGAACGGGAGAAGGCGGTACTATAATTGAGTCATAAAAATGGGCATTTTTTGAAAAATTTTTTCCAAATATGGGGGCGGTATTGTAATTCGATTTTGCAAAAAATTAGATTTTTTAGTCAAAAAATCGATTTTTTTTTGGAAAAAATGACTTAAAATGGCATTTTTGGCCAAAAAATCGCATTTTTGGGTAAAAAATAGCCATTTTTGGTAAAAAAATGTTATTTTTTAGTGAAAAAATTGAAAAAGATGGGCTTTTTTCTAAAATTTTCAAAGTTGGAAAAAACATAATAAGGGAGGCCCTTAGGAAAAATTTCAAATTTTTTCAGGAATGGAGGGAAAGGTCGCCCCTCCCCCCATCGCTGATGCTTCATTAGATGCCTATATCCCCACCATTGGAATTACATCCATGCCTGAGATCCTTAAGGGTCGCCACAAACTATCGCACTACCACAAGCAACGGCACAAGCTATCGTACGAGTGTAAAATACACTCGTACGACGAACGAAATGGCCACAAGCTATCGTACGAATTTCGTCGTATTGTGTCGTACGACAGCTTGTGGCGATTTTGTCGTACTTTTACGTTACGATAGCTTGTGCCGTGCTTGTGGCGACCCTAAAGGACCAATCCGGTATGAAAAAAAGATTTCATTTTTTGTTGATATTCCGGAAAGTTCATGAAAAATGGAGAATTTTTTGTTTTTACGGCAAACATGTGAAGTTGGCAATTTGAATTTTTTTAATACAACGATTCAAAAATATCTGATCAAAATCGCTTCAATAAACAACATTCGATTGAAGCAAGTAACATTCAGATGCATGTTTTCGTTGTAATAAACAAAGTTTCAAATCGCCAACTTCGCACATAATATCTCAAAAACTAGAGTTGGGAAACCGAAAAAACTGAACTGAAACCGAAAAAAATGTTTGAAAAACCGATAAAAAAAGCAGAAACCGAAAGTGCGTGTGTTAGTGCACAATAATCATAAAAAGTGGGAACTTATGCACTTTGGCCCCCCCCAAATTTGGGAGGTCCGAAGTGCACTGATTGGTGTATTTCGGCCCCCCCCCAAATGTTTGATTTATGCGAATTTTGGGGGGGGGCGAAGAGCATAAGTTCCAAAAAGTGCCCGTTTTTTATGGAACACCCCGTATATTTTTAGGAACGAAAAATTGTAAATCACGGAAGTCGATGTTTGTTGTGGTATGGAATCTTCTTATGTCTACTTATAACATTGGGCATCGTAGCAATTATTGTAGTAATAATTTTTTATAATGGGATCAACTATGCCAGAGTTCAACATGTCAAACATGAAATTGGCCAATCTGTACAAGGGCTCGATATTTTTCATAGATCTAATGGTTAACATGGAACTGGAAAGTTTAGAACAGGGAAGTAATGCAATCAAAGTTGCCTGAGTTGCAATAAAATGTTGTTTATTGAAACCATTGATCTATGACAATTTATCGTTCTGCTCATTTGGTAGCACTTTACAGTTCTAAAATTTCCAATTTCATGTCAACCTATCTGATCGTTATTAAAGGACCAGTCTAGTGGAAAAAAAGTTGCCATTTTTGTTGATATTCGGACAGTTCATGAAAAATAGAGCATTTTTTGTTTTTACGACATGTTCTGAACCGTTGTAGTTTTTGAGATAATTGCGTTTGAAATTATTCATGTTTTCGTTGTAATACACAAACTTTTTTGAATTTTTTTGCGGAAAAATCGATTTTTGTACCGATTTTTTAAATTTTCATAAAATGAAAATCATAGCTAAATGAAACAAACAAAATGACACCAAAATTATCCAATTTGAACATTATTTAGGGTTATTGAAACGAAAACATGAATCAGAATTTTCGTTTCAATAATCCAAAACAATTTTCAAATTGTACAATTTTAGTGTCATTTTGTTCGTCTTATTTAGTTATAAAAATTGCTACGATGTTTATTTTATGAAAATTTAAAAAATCGATGCAAAAATTGATTTTTCCGCAAAAAATTTTAAAAAGTTTGTGTATTACAACGAAAACATAAACATAAATTCAAATTTCAAATGCAATTATCTCAAAAACTACAACGATTCAAAGGTTGTCGTAAAAACGAAAAAATGCTCCATTTTTATGTTCTTTTCGAATATATTATTTTGTGTGTGTTAGGGTGTTATTTTTCTTTTTTTTCCCTTATTATTTTTCTTATTTTATTTGTACTTCTCTATCATTTAGTTCCTTTAAAAATATGTTGTATGCCGCACAGCCTGATGAAATCCTACCTAACACACTTATTCGATTGTAAATTTAGCTTGCTCTCTGTTATTTATTTTCTACTTATTGTTTTCAATTTTTCACAACGTTAAAGTACACTGCCTGTAACATGGTATATTTTTGCTGTTATATATGATCTGTAATGAGCAAATAAAGATAAAATTTTTGCAAATACTACAATGAAACTGTTGATGTCTTACGGGGTGTTCCAAGTCAGGTAAATCTTTTGAAGCTCTACACCTATGGAATTTCCCGTGATATCATTGAACAAGTCGACGAAGAAAACAAAGATAAATTCGAAGAAGTCAAGAAGCATATCATGGAATCCCTGAGATCTTCAAAAGGTTTGGACTTAGCCCGGCAAACCCCCAAAAATATTATTCACAATTCTTCAGAATCCGTGAATCAGTTTGCAAACAAGCTAGTTCCATTGTAAAAACCGCGCACGCAGAAGAGGATGAAAAGACCGTTATGAGGCGCACCATGGAGGAGTTTGTTGACAAAATTAGGAAACCCAGTAGCCTCCTGATGAGTAACCTGGTCATGCTCCGTTTTTTCTTTAAGCCACCCTGTATTTTTTTATTTCTTAAAAAACGAACAATGATCAAGACATTATTGCAGCGATAAAAATCAAGTACTCGTAAAAATTCAAGGTTGTTGTTGTCAGAAAGAAAAATGGTATTTTTAAGAAAAAGCAAGTACAATAAATGTTATAACATGTGATACTAATATAAGGACAAGTTTAACTAGATAAGATCTTAATGTGATGAAACTACACTTGATCAAACACAAAGAATAAGAAAGTTTGACTCAACAATACTCTCTTTCTCCATACGGTTCCTGAAAGTTGTAAAAAAAAGTTGCCACGGGAACAACAAACCTTCATGGCCGAATGACTATGACTCTAGATTTTCAGTTTCTAACGGGAGGGTTCGATCACTCGGATGTAATATTCAAACTCAAGATTTCATTAGATTTCAAAAAGTGAAATCTTAAGATTTGATAATGGTCATGCTCATTATGTGTCCCCTCTGCCTACGCCACTACCCCCGTAAGGATCCCCCTCATAATTTTTGGAAAAAATGATCCTTTTTGGGTAAGTGCTCTCTAGCCGATCATCAACCCACGCCACTGGGGGAGTTAACAAAATGATAACGTTATCATAGGGGTGGGGGGAGGGTAGTCAAAATCATCGTGTTTAGCAACATCAAAAACACCCAGGAGTGAAAAATAGTGAAATTAACAAAGTGTAAAAGCTAAATAAAAAGTTTGCTAAATGGTCATGGGGGGGGGGGGAGAATTGAAACTGAGGCAAATAACAAACTGGAAAAATTTTCATTAAATAATAGAAGAAAACATTTGTTATCGAAGATGCGCGCACTCGATTCCCGCATAAAATTATCTCGAGACAGTCGGTTTTCCGACAAAAATTCGAATAATTTACATTTTCGCTTCAATACACACATTTCTTCCTTGAATCAGGATCAAAGCGTTTTTACGTTTCGGGAATGCGCGCACTCGATTCCCAGCATAAAATTACCTCAAGACAGGTGGATCATTCTGAGCAACTTTAATTCTCACCATATAATTCGCAAATCAAGCGGGGATGAAGAAAATCCTTATTGAAATTTTGATTTTTTCTATAAATCTCGAGCTTATAAATCTATGATATTTCTACAATAATTTAAGATTTTAAGGGAAAATCAAAATTTCAATAACGACTTTCTTCATAACCCGCTTGGTTTGCGAATTATATAGTGAGAATTAAAGTTGTTCAAAATGATCCAAGGAATCCAACGACCTATCGTTCGACCCCCTAACTGAAATTCAGAGTTTTCGTGTCAATACAACGACCAATTCAACTTGCGGCAAAGAGTCATGCCGGCACGACTGCTAACGTTGTGCAACGGCACAACTGCTAACGTCGTGCCAAACGCTTTTAAATTTCGACTTTTTAGATTTCACGATTTTTTTTATCGAAATTTCGCTTTCGAAGATTGCGATTTTATCCCAGCACTAAAAAATACTTCTTTTCATCGACCTTCTCAGCTTTCCAATCTCCTTTTGCATTCCTTCCAGCTTCGCATCCGTCTCTTGCTTAAAACGATGGAGCCGCCACCTAAAAAAAGACATGTTTTATTTTTCGTTTCAAAAAAGTTGCCAAAGCAACTTTTTTGAACCCCTTTACAAAATCTGAATAATTATTTTTTTCATCAAAAATATTCAAATTTTACATGTTTTAAACAAAATATGTCTGAGAATTTTTAAAATAAAAACAAAATTTTTCAACAAAAGCATTTCGCATGCATCACTGGTTCTTTGAGATTTTAAACCATTACAACATCATTAAAAAAAGAAAATCATACAATATTGCAAAAGCAAAAATAACAGTATTACCATAAACCAAATTCTTGTTTTCAGACGGCTTCGGCCGAAATCGATCCGCAACATAAGCGAAGACGTAAAGGATATTGATGAAGCCACGCATAGATGCAGATAATACTTCTTGTTCTTTGACAAACAGTGATCAACTAATCGAATCGTCGACTTTTATACTCATGATTTCGATGCACCAATTATGCGAATGTCATTATTATTGTTACTTTATATGTAAGCATATAGCAAAGATTTGCGAATTTTTTATTGAAGTAACAACTTCCTATAGAACAGGTCACCCTAGATCCAGGATTTTTTAAGGGGTTTACTTTTGAGTCAAACCCCAAAATCATAAGGGTCTCCCCCCTTATGATTTCTTGAGAAATTGTTTAAAAATTGAACAAAAACATAAGGATGGGTCAAGGCAATTTTTTTATTGTTAAAAACCCTTATATAAAAGAAAAAACCAGCGCCATGGACGATAATTTTTTTAGGGATGCTTGTTTTTAAAATGCTCAGAAAATAACAATTTTTGCTGAAAAAATCAAAAAATTTTGACAGTTTTGTTGAAAAAATGGGAAATTTGTGTAAAAAATATGAAATTTTGGTCATTTTTTGTGAAAAATCATAAGGAACCATTAAGATTTTTGAAAATTTTCTGAAAAAATAAAAAAGGGAGGACCCTTATGATTTTTTCCTTTTAAAAATTTTAGGCCGCTATGATCGGTAATGAATGGTCCGGTAATGAAGGTCGGTAAAGAAAGGCATAGTGCCGAGAAGTTGTACTGCCAATTTTCCATTCCGTTAAGAATATGATAACAAAATTATGAAAATTATAAAACTAAAATAACTTGTTTGCCTTTTTTTTCAAAGTGAAAAAATCTGGTCCCATTCGACATGCCTTACAAGAATCCCAAAGCTTCGAGGAAATGCCTAGTCATGAATTTTGTTATAAATACTGCGTATGTGAAAATATATTTTATTTATGATAAATTTATGCATTTTTAAATTAAGAACAAATTACCGGTTTTCTTATTCCAATAAGATTTTTTCCTATTCCGTTAAGTTTTCGGTAGCGGTATCCGGTAATTTTTTTCATCCGGTTCAAATCCCCATTGTGAATTTTTTTCAGACCTGATCCCCATTGTAAATTTTCATAAAAAAATTGCCAAAATTTCCCATTTTTTCACTGAAAATAGTCAAATTTTTCCATTTTTTTCTTAGCATTTTCAGCTGAAAAGCGGCCCTTTTCCAAAAAATTTTTCGGCTGTGGCGCCTTTTTTCTTATAAATTATAATGAATTTTTTCTCCAAAAATAGCCAAAATTTACAGTTTTTCAAACAAAAATCGCAATATTTTGAGTATTTTCAGATGGAAAACAACCTTTTAATGAAATTTTTCGCCTGCGGCGCTTTTTTGTTGCCTAAATGAGTGTTTTCAACAAAGAAGAATTGTTTTATCAAGGAGAAATAAAGAAAAAAAATTTCGACACACGTAGCGCGTCGATCAAAAAAGGTCGCCAACTCTAATTTTTTTAATTTTGAAAAATAAAAAAGGAAGGACCCTTTTGATTATTTTTTAAATTAGCAAAAAATGAAGAAGAAAACCAAAGGAGAACCCTTATGATCTTTTGAAAATTTTCAAACCAAGCCCCCTCCCCGAATCATGGATGCGGCACTACTGCGTATGCACATAACGTCGAGATCTTGAGAACGATAAATCGGTTTAACATACGGTCTTTTTTAAAAATTAGGTGATAGGTGTACAGGAAACTGGGGTGCCCCCTAAATAATTCAATTTTTAAGGCTTTTTTCAAAGGAGCGCCGTATCTCGACTATTTTAGCGATTCCAGAGCTAATTTTTTGTACTTGGGGGGTTTTTCGAAAGAGGGGCCCTTAGAAAAAATTTCAAATTTTTCCAGGAAAGGGAGCACCTACTCCCATCCTAATTAAGTCACTGGATGGAAGCATATAAGATAGAAAAACTTGTAAGACATGTAATAAAATGTAAACATACATCATCGACTCCGCGTAACTTTTTTAGATCCCTTTCAGCTTGATCAATGTTATCCCTAAAAATAAGGTTATACTTAGGCGATTCGACGCAAAATGGCAGAATGAGAAACAGGTACAACAATAAACCCTAAAAATAGAATTAAAAATCATTATTTGCAATTTTGAAACCTACAGAATATCCATAAACATATGACATGATTTTTTACAAGAAGATCAAGTACTTGCACAAACCATATCGCTATAGAGACTATAATATAATGCAAAGCACCCAATCGACCAAAAACAAGGGGAGCCAAGGCAATTTTTTCGAGTTTTTCAAATTCGAAAAAGGAAGTTTACTGAGATCTTTTTAGAACAAATCTGGGGCACTGATCGCGCATGCCCCAACCTAGAAAAATAAAGAAGAAAAAATTTCCTAATAGCCCATTTATGTTGTACTCAACAACATAAAAAAGGAATTGAGTGGAAATCATTTTTTTGAAAAAAGTTATTCACTTACTTCAGAATTTGTCCCCATATTATGGTATATGAAACACACGTGACTGGTTTAGTCAGTCGAAGGTCGACCAAAAAATATACAAGGGTCCATGATTTTTCAATTTTTTCAAAAGCAATTTTTTTACAAAAATAACATATTTTTAACATTAAAAAAAATTCAATTTTTATGTGACCCTCTCCCCCCCCCCCAACTTGAGTTCTGACTACGGCCCTGGATTAGGGCGAGATTATGTTTGAGCGAGTTGAGGTTAGTGCCAGATTATTTTAAATGAAATTTTAAAGCTTGAAAATTTTTCCGTTTTTAGTCGAATAACTTTGCTGATTAGAAGAGGCTATATGTTTTTTGCTTATTAGCAGAGTACAGTATAAAAATTAAATTTTTTTAGATAAAATTCCTGGTATCAGAGCTGTAAACTTGGGCGGGAACAAAAAAGGATAAGAAGAGCGTTTCTAAAGATGGCAAAGGTCATAAGGTTAGTTTGATTCAAATTTATTGATTCAATTTTTGGCATTTATTCGGAATCCTCCTTGAAATTCGCATATTAACTTTACAACGGGGTGGAGGCATTCTGAGGTGCTAATATCACCTTATTCGGAATGTCTCCTGTGGCGATAAAGAAAAACACAAAAATGAGCTAAATTATCAAAATTCATGCCGAAATTTTTAAAATTAGTTTTTATCAAAAATTCCAATTTTATGGCATGAATTTTGTGATTTTCGCACATTTTTTGTGTCCTTTCTTTTTTGATCTCTACGAAGGGGGGGGGACATTCCGAATAAGTGCTTAATTTTTAGGGCGGTTTTACTGTCCCATTATACTTTGCTGTTATTGCCGCAACTATTGGAGGTTCTTTTGTTGGATTCCATATTGGCAACGTGAATTTGCCAGGACAAGTAAACTAACTTGATTTTTATTGCTGCTTACATGAATGTTTAGTTAATATTGGATTGGTATAATCCAAATCAGAAAAAATTGTGGAATGAACGTGATCAACCAGCCGAGATAAAATGGTATGTGTTACAGTAGCGTATTTAGGGGGGTCGACCGACACCCCTTTCGTCCGAAGACCGAGAAAAATTTTTTTAACAAAGCTTAATTTTTTTGGTACAGAAAAAAACAGGTACTAGTTTGGATCTTGGAACCAAATGACGTGGTTTCTAAGTCCGAAATTTTTTTTCTAAAAATTACTCTTTCTAGGGGTAATTTTATGCGGGAAATCCGAAAAGCATTGTTGAAGCGCCAAAACGTCACCCTAAGTCGTGTCATATTATTGCGGGAAAATGTCATGTACATATGCCCAGTGACGTAACCAAATGGGGCAGGTGCCCCCTTCCTGGACGAAGACCCGGAAAAATCATAAGGACCCCCTACCTATATTTTTGCCCTAAATTTTTTCAAAAATTCTAATAATTCCCATTATGGTTTTTTCACCAAAATTTTCCCATTTTTTAAACAAAAGTGTCAAATGTATGCTATTTTGTCACCAAAAACTTTCATAATTCCTATAGAACAGGATTCAGGGTTGCTGATTATGGGGGATTTGCAACCTAGAGTGGGCGGCTTGACTATGCCTATGATAAGCGTCAACAAATTGAATTTATGCCGAAAGAGCGCCATCGTTTCAAGGGTGGAGGTGATGAGAAGGAAAAGAAGGTTGAAGGAAAAGCATAATTTTTTTAAAAATTTTGGACATAACTCAGATGCTCGCTACAAAATGATTGTTCCTTCCTTGCTAGTTATTCCAATAATGTAATCATTTTTAGGTTGTTTACATCGATGAGGGCCATGACATGGTGTAGCTATCGTTCATGTCTTCTTTACAAAGCTTCAATAATTTTCCAGGAAGAATTCGCCCACCAAATAATTTCGACTGGCTTCTTGGACTAGGTCTATCTCATAGGAATTTATGAATTTATATATGACAATTTAGGAATTTGTTCACTGGAACCTGATGATCGAGGAAGAATCAAAGTCGATGTAGTCATTGATGGTGGCGACTCGGAGACACCGTGCTTTTCTATGGATCGCAACCTCACCAGTATGATGGTTTTTTCTAGAACTTCGTTGCTAAGAGTATCAACAAAATATGTCCAATCCGAAGTAAAAGATGGTATTATGGATGCTTCTTGTCACCCCGGAGAAACTCTGATTGTACCTGGATCCATTATTTTAGAAAAGATTAAAGTAATTGACTTTATAATAATACAGGGTGTCCCAAAAAAACGCATCACTTTTTATACAGACGAGGCGTCAAACAAAACGGGGCAATGTACCGAGAGTTTCTGCGCACCAAAGTCTTCCCGTGGGCCAGAAGAACGTACGGGCACTACGGCCAGTGGCAGCGGCACTGGATTTTCATGCAAGGTGGAGCTCCGTCACACAAGGCTGAAGAAACGCAGAATCTGATTCGTGACAACGTCCCAGAGTTCATCAAAGTCGACA
>JAQGBS010000831.1:0-18765 GCA_034698545.1 Acrobeloides obliquus
ACTGTACAAACAAAAAATGCTCCATTTTTCTTGAATTTTTCAAATATATACGAATTGTTGGTACTTTTATTTGACTGAACTGAAAAATTTTCGCCAAAAAATGACCAAATGGATGTTTTTTTGGAACTTTTTTTACCTTTTCGGCATCTCCGAGTGAACGATAGATCTTGTTTGGATTATTTTTAACGATAGCAGATTGGTGGACAAAGATGTCTTCGTTGTTATCTAATCGATTGATGAAACCATAGCCTGAAAATGATCATGAATAGTTTGAGCAATCTTAAAGGGGAATCACGCCACAAAAATTTTTTAAATTAGCCTATCTTGTAGAGCAAAAAATTCTGGAATTTTTTTGAATTTGGCTGTTTATTGACACGAACACTTGGAATTAGTTTAACTAAGTAAAAATCCTTCAGTTTAGCTCAAAAGATATAACTTTATTGACCAAAGTTGCCCAGAATTTTGTGCTCTACAAGATACTTTTTATTAAAAATCGAAAAAAAAACTTTCTAATCCCCCCCCGATCCACAATAGCTCTAAAATTTTCTCTAAAAAATCTATTTTCGTTGTGGTTTTTTATGGAGTGGTTCCTTGAAGCTCTAACATACCATTCATAACATTGAACCACTTAACTACGCCGGAAACACCACGAACTAGAATCTTCTTTCCTTGTGCAAAGTCCTCGTTGTTGAGGGGTTCTTCTTTCTTGCTAGCCGCCTTTGCGTTGTTGGCCTCTTTTAAGGATTGTGCATCTTTCAATTGCTCCTTGTTTTCAGTTTCGACTTTCTAAAAAAGTTCAATGTTATAAAAAAATAAAATGGTAATACTGATATAAAAATTTTTGGAGCTATTATGGATCAGGAAGGTCACTAAAGGGTCAAAAATCGAATTTTTTTCTAAAATTGACATATTTAGGGGTAATTTTATGCGAAAACTCGATTGCGCGCATTCCCAAAGCGTGAAAACCATTTATTTGACCCTTAAAAATTGAAAAATACGTATTTTTACCCATATTTTCACATTTTTTGATTTTAAACTTAATTTTTTTCGAATTTTTTGCTGATTTTTCAAAGGTTTTCACGCTTCGGGAATGCGTGCAATCAATTTTTCTTATAAAATTACACTTAAATATGTCATTAAAAAAATTTTTTTTGATTTTTGACCCTGGAGTGACCTCCATGATCCATAATAGCTCTAATTTTCTAACAAAGAAAACTAACCTCGGTCTTTGCTTCTGTCATATTGGCCACTAATAATGTTGATTATAAAAATTCCTTCAGATGATCTTTGGCGGCTAAAATTAAGGAGATATAGATAAGTTCTTGCGCTAGCTTTCATTTTTTGGGAGAAATAAAAAGTGTAAAACAAAAAAAACTTAAGAAAAAAATTGAAAAAGTTCGTCAATTCGTCAATACTATTTGGATTTTATCAATTTTATATTGATTTTTTTTCCTAAAATTACGAAATTTTTGGACCAAAAAAATCCTATAATATCAACTTGTTTACGGCATAGCTTACTTATCAAAAACTTCAACTTACCGATAATTTTAAGCCGGTGATGTTAATCAAATAGCCAGATGTTAAAGATGTTACGGCTCCCCGGAAGCTGTTACTATTATAGGCTGGACCCTGACACCGACTTTGGGAGGACTAAAGCTGGGCGCCGGCTGTTGCCTATTTCGTTGTTGGATGGTCTGGCTCTCTGCACACACATCTTGCGATGAGTGAGTGACACAGCACTGTCTGATGCATGCCATTCTCGCATGTTCTATCCGATCAATGATTGACGGCCGGCAGACACGTCTACATTGGGTGGAGCCATTTGAGCACTACATTTGTTGGCTCAAAAAGGTGGACTAGCCTCGCATTGCGCACTAGTGCGGTAGCCGCGACGAGGTGCCGGCCATTCTTTATTTCTCTATCTTCACTCGTTGTCCCATCTCGTGCACTGCAATATGTATGAAAAGTGGTCATTCAAAGCGTTCGTCCTTGTGTGAAGATAAACAGTCAAAAGCTAGAGAGAAGTTGAACAAGACATTGAAGTTAGAAATATACTGCATTCTTCTAACACACACGGGCAAACGATGATGGTAGGTGCAGTGGAAGAGAGCTGTAGACAAAGAAGCATGAAAATAAGGGACGATTGAATTTTATAGAGGCTCACATTTTGGGCCTTTTAATGCAAAGATCTTCGTTTTGAGTTTCAACTAGATCAACACAGAGCAAAAAAGTTTAGTCAAAATCGATATAAGGGCGCTTATATCAAGGTTCTAATTCGTTATATTACATTACAAAAAACCCTATTTGTAATAAATCTCCGGTCACTGGAAGGTTTTGGCTCGAATGCTTAATCCAATTTAACATTTCATCTTCAAGCTCCCGGTATTTAGGCAGCTTCAAGTGAGAACGCTTTGATCATGTTAGAAAATCTAAAGAAGGCTTAATGTTTACCAATCTTTGCTCACCAGCTTCTTTGAAACAATTTCTTATCATTAAGTGTTTAACCATTTCCCATGACTTTTTTTAGGATTCGTAAGATTTGCTAGATATTAGGACAATAATATTGGCCTTCATCAAGTCTTCCAACACGTTCTCGAAGCAACCATCCTCATCCAATTTAAAATTTCATCTTCAAGCTCCCGATATTTCGACGGCTTCAAGTGAGAACGCTTATGAATCATGTCCATCTTCGACTGCACGGATGATTTTGCCTCTTTCTTTAAGAATTCATTGAATGAATTTTCGTGAGGTTCCAAATGCTTTAGCCAACTTGTTGACGCTTTTCAATAATCTGAATTTTCTTCTCCAGCATGATACTTGCAATAACAAAAAACAAGGTGATAACTAAGGGCCTCTCTATAATTCACGTCGCGAGTTCCGCGACGGCCCCCCAATTGACCCCTTATTGGAGTAAAAGTTGTTACAAGCCAATTTTTTGAAGGTTTCTAAGTGGATTCTACTCATTTTTCTAGCTTGCGATAACTTTCTTATTCTGGAAGGAATAAATCGCAGAGCTCGCGAATGAAATATAGATAGCCCCTAACAATTAATTTACAAGAACAAAAATTTATAATTCATCCAGCAAAAACATGTATCCTTCTCCTATCGGTTCTTCGGTTCCAACTTCTAGAAAGTCGTTGTAGTTCATCGGTCCCACCGTTCCTCCTGGCCAACTTGTTGACACTTTTTCAATAATCTGAAATTTCTTCACCAGCGTGATACTTTTGCGCTTTTTTGATTGCACATTTTCAGATCTAAATTGCATAAAAATAAATTTCATAAAAAGAAAACGAAAATAAAATATGGCACTTATTCGGAATCTCTCTGTGGAGATCAAAAAAGAACACAAAAAATAAAAATCATTGGTTTGCCAGATAGTTCGTGGGAATACTCGACAAAAATTTGGACACTACCAATATCGGATTTTGCGTTTTTCGGTGTTTTCAATACAAAAAAGTAAAATCCGACAGGGGTAGTGACCCCCGAATTTTTGTCGAGTGTCCCCGAACTGTTGTCGGTCTATCTCCGAACTTTTGGACGTTTGTCCCCGAACTTTTGTCTCCCCCCTGATACCTTCAAAAAACATCCCAACATACAAGCCAACTTCTCTTCTTACACTTATGACGATTAAATCCGAGGTGTATTCTTAAAATCTTCTGCAAAAAATTTTTGCCGGAGCTGTGAGTCGAACCCCGCTCTATTGTAGTGGACGTCTGACGGCTTCGCCACTGCACCACAGAGGCTTAAATTCGACTAAAACAATTTTTGATCTTGTTATAAAGAAAAACCTTAAAAATAAGGTATTTTGGACCCCTCAAAGTGATCCAAAAATGAGTTGGTTCCACATTTTATACGTTTAAATCGTGTTTTCAGATTGTTTAGAAAGCATTTAAATTGATTCATGTGTTTTTGAGTTTTTCTGTAAAGTAAAGTCTGGCACTATAATTTTCGACACGAATCTCGCCACATTAACTTTCGCCATTTTCGTGTCAATAAACATATTTAATTTTAGAATAATTTGTGCGTGATTTGCAATAAGCATGTACATTGACGCGAAAGTGGCATTAGGCCTTTCCTTACCGTTACGGGGTTTTTTCGTGGCGGCCTTCCATTACGGATGGCTATAACTGTTTAAGGACGTTGTAGATTTTAATACGGTAAAAGCACAAATAATCTCCAACGCCTAAACTATTTTTATGCCCTTTCACTTTTTTCCATGATGATCTTGATTGAAATTGAAAATTGATTGAACAAAGTCATCTTATAATAGGACAGGGCATGTGAAGGCATGTCCCGCTATAAAATGACTTTTTCAATCAATTTTTCAAGTTCAATCAAGATCATCATGGAAAAACGTGAAAGGGCATAAAAATAGTTTAGGCGTTGGAGATTATCTGTGCTTTTACCGTATTAAAATCAACAACGTCCTTAAAAAGTTATAGCCATCCGTAATGGAAGGCCACGAAAAAACCCCGTAACAGTAAGGAAAGGCCATAGTTTACCAGTAGGGGGATACACCGAACCCTCAGGATGGATGGATGAATGGCTATAAAGACGGAAGGTCCGAGGATGAGTGGTGAAGGGGATATTGTACCCCCCCCCCCCTTGGTAACCTATGAGAAAGGCCTAGTACCGCGAAAGTTATAGTGCCTAAAGTCTTATCTCAAGCGCTTTCTTGGTTGTTTAAAAAACTATTTATATTAGAACGATCATTGAGAAACGATAGGTATATTGTTTAAAGCTATTTTTCTTGACTTAAGAGGTGTTTAAGGTCCCCACTAATTGTGTCTTGACAGCGTTTTCGAGCGCACTAATTACTTTTCGTATCGAATGAATACTAATCCTTTTTTGAAACTTTTCGGAGGGGTGGGGGGACTTTTGCGCCCTCACTTATGCACAACAACACGCACACTCAACTTTTGAGTACTCGATTTTTGCGCTCCGACATATACGCGCTAATATTGGGTTGCTCCAAAAGTTTTTACACTTTTCACTCCTCACTTTTTTCAATTGAAAAAAGTGATAAGTGTAAAAACTTTTGGAACAACCCTCTTGGGTCAGGACTTTTGCCTCCCTCTGTATGTTGGGACACAAAAGTCCCCCACCCACTCGGAGATTCCCTACTTCCTCCGAGCGCGTTACCGCTCGGCTCCCAGTACTTGTCTAAATTTTATTTTTTTAAGTTTTACATTTATTACTACACTCCCCCGGGTTATTGTTTTTTAATAGAAAACTTGAAAAAAATATAGTTAATTTTAAGATAACCATTGCAGTAAATGGGTAGTTTAAGCAAGCTATCTTCATGTTCTTCATTAATGCGTAGTTCTCTTGGCAGGCTTCGTAATCCGACAAATATAGGTGAGCAGCTTGATTTCCACTTGTTTAACCCATAAACCAATTTAGTTGAGCAGCTTCGTTTTGGTGGTGATCATCCAAGAGTCTTCAGGAAACGTCCCGGACAATTATTGGTGAATCGAATCAAAGATGTGGTGCATTTCTATACGATCGGCGCTTGTTTGTTACCATTTGGTATTTACCTTGTGATCAACCACATTATCTTTGGTAAGTCGGCACAGTATTTATTGATTTTTTTTGCCAAAAAAGTGTTTCCATGAAAAATAGGTCCGGGACCCAAATGGGTCTAGGATTTTCATTTTCAAGCTTAAATTTATCAGTTCATATCAACGGCGCAAAAGGTTGAGAAAGCTTCCTCTCAAATCTGAAAAATTTCTTAAGAAAAATGTACTTTTTAAGGAATTTTGCAAAAAATTTAAATTTTTCTTAAGAAAAATGATGTTTTCCTCAAGGCTTCTTCCAAACCAAACTCCACTTTACGTCGCTGACCAGGGCCTGAAAGGAACCCAACTTTTTATAACCCCGAACCCAGTGGTCTCGCACCCACTTTGAGTCCCTGGTGCCCTGGGTTCCGGACCTATTTTCAGCCTCTGGTGTCCTGATCTCAGATCTATTTTCAACCCCTGGTATCCACTAACAAACATTAGTTCTAAAAATGTCGAGCGTGAGCCAAGGTCTAAAGTGAACGAATATCGTGATTCTCAAAATAATTTGATGACAATTTTAGGTCCTTGCGAGCTAAAAGATTATCCAAAAGAAGGCCCACCACCACGTTATTGGCAATTTGAAAGAACTGTTCCTCAGCAATTGTTTGCGAAGTATATTGGTAACTCTGATCTGGAATTTCACGAGGCAAATTTGGCTAAAAATGTGTACGATGCGACTCTAATACGCTGGCGGTATGTTTTTAAGGGACAGCCTGCGCCATTTTGATTCAGGAAAATAGATGTGCGTATTGAAGCAAAAATTGAAAATTTTCAGATTTCCTGCCTGAAAATGATTTTTCTTGGAGGTAATAATTGAAAAATTGTGCGCAGAAAGATCATTTTCAGGCAGAAAATCTGAAAATTTTTGATATTTGCTTCAATACGCACATCTGAAAAAAAAATTTTGGGTTGAAAAGGCATGAAAAATTGCTGCCCAAATTCCGGTTTTTATACACTCTGTATGATAATAAAGTATCAAATGGTCTACTTGATTTTTAGCCGCTTGGATCGACGAGTGAAGCATTTGCAGGGAGAGCGTTGGGATTACAAGGGATTTCACTATCGTCCAATTACGACATCTTGGATCGAATATGGTGAAGTCTTACGAAACCGCTTTACAAAACAACAAGAACACTACGGTATAGGAACTGAATAAGACGTTAGATATTTTAGAATATAATTGATTCAATTTCTGCCATTTTGTTTAGTGATAAAAATTTGGAATTTTGTAAATAAACTATAGGATTTTTTAAACACAGCTTTAAATGTATTCTTGTTTTTGCGATTCATATCTTTCTATGGTATAAAAAAAGAATTCACTAGGAAATGGATTGACTTAATACCCTCAGATTTTGATGAAACTTAACTAGTTTTATTCGCCATACGCGATTTACTAAGAGAAATGATCGAATTTTCTGCCCATAGCGCTTTTTCGATTTTCTATAGGTTTATCTATATAAGCCTATATAGGCCTGATTCGTATGGGAGACCACCTAAGATTAAGTCTATGAGGAAAATATGATGCTAAAAAAGATTTTATACCCCCACATTTTTTAGTAAGGATGCGATCAATTTTAAATTTGGGCAAGAGAAAAAGTTTAGAGCTGAAAAACCGTTTCTTGACCTAAAATAACGGTTTTTCGATGCCATGAATTTTTCCTTAAGTCCAAATGTAAATCTGATTGCATTCTTACTATAAATGTGGGTATAAGGAATCTTTTTAGCATTATATTTTTCCTCATAGACTTAATTCTAGGAGGTCTACCATATGAATCAGCCTGTATCGGCTTATATAGATAATCCTATAGAAAATTGAACAAACGCTATGGGCAGACAATTTTGTCATTTCTAGTAAATTTAATATAGCGAACAAAACTAACTAGGTTTCATTAAAATCTGAGGATATCAAGTTGATCCGTTTCATTGTCATTTTTTAAACGTTAGTTGAGGGCAACGAGATATGATTGAAGGAATAACATGATATTTCGAACAAAGCGTACCTATATCTTTATCTTTCTCTTCATCCTTATATTCATTTATATCCGATATAGTTGGATTCAAAACCAAACATGCGAATGTGGCAAGTCCTCGTATAAAGAAGGAAATAATTTTAAAACACAATCCCCGTCTAAAATTAAGTGTTTATTCGAAGGCACGCGTTGGTTGCAGTGCTTCCGTGACGAGAATGATATCTATTTACCGTTTGAAAAGTTTATACGGAAACAATTTGAAGCCACAGGTCGTGTAGTAAAAGGTGAGCTATTGCATCATTTTCTACTGGCATCTGGTAATTTTTTCGCGAAAATTTCAAAAAATTTTTGAAAAATTTTGCCAAAAAATGATCAAATGGCGATTTTTTAGAATATCCTGTAAAAAATCGAACTTTTAGATGGGTTGGATCAACGTTTTGAATATTTCACTTCATATGCCAAAATTCGACTACCTGATTTCATCACATATGACCCTTTTTCATTCTTTGGTCATTTTGGTTCGTATAATGTGGAAATACGAGAGCGAGTGCGTTGCATAAGTGCTGAATTTGGTAAGTTATACTTGGAAAATAGTCCTTTTTTCTACTTTGATTTCTTGAAAAATTGCTCAAATGAAGAAGTGATGATTTGAGAAGGAATTCCATGTCCTGTTTTAGTATTTGTATTTATTTTTAAGGTGTACCAATGTCAACACAATGGGATTCAATTCCCTACTTCTATCCGATTCAGATAGCACAATTTGCCCTTCAGCATTATAGTCGTAATCTAACAGGTTTGCTCGAGAATTTTTTTGAGTTCAACCTGTTTTAGATAAGCCACCAAAAGTGAAGTCTATCCAATTGAACCAGTTGATAGAGCAAGAACATGCAGTGAAAAAAGATGAAAGCAGTGTTAAGATCACTTCTTCCGGTATGTATTTGATTAGTGTTAGATCCCATGGTCCGGGATCGACCTCTTAGCAGAAACGTGGTTTGTTGGGATGCACCTTGGTGGGGTTTTTGGACGAGATTAAGAATTTAAGGATTTTATAATTTTTTATGTGATTGACAGTGGCGTAGCCAGACTCCAAAAATGGGAAACCTTTTCAAAAAAAATTTATCTTGGCCCAAATTCCGGTTTTTTCGATACCTTGTAAGTATGTTTAGAAAATGGCGTGATAATAGCACTCGACGATGATCCGAGCTTTACTGTGCTCATTTTTTCGTGGATTCCTGAAAATGATGATGCGGCTTTCTCGGTGACAATCACAGATCGAAGATCTCACCGAACAGTCAAACTTGTGTACAAATTTGTCGAAGATCGACGTTGTGTTTGGCCGAACATTGAAACGGATGATTACAACGAGGATAATAGGAAACAAGATGAGGTCTAGACTTATATTTTTCTCGGGCATTAAAATTTTTCTTTATAGCTTGTTTTTACTTATTCATTGGGAAAGCGTGACCATTTTTCATTCCAGACGATAGTCAGAGATATATTAATAGATACCAGGTCAAAATTTATTCAATTATAAAAATATGATTGATTTTTTTTAGTAAAGCTTTGGCATTGGTCGAACCGGTTTCTGTTCGAAAAGATGGAACTCAAAATGGTGGCCTGAAAACGGGTAGGGAAAATAGTCACTGAAACTAGAGACAAAAATTTTTATTTTCTTCCAGGAATTACCCATTTAGGGGTAATTTTATGCGAAAAATCGATTGCGCGCACTCCCGCAACCTGAAAACCGAAGAGAATGGGCGGGAAAATCCTGTTAATTGTTGAAAAATTTTCTTTTTCAGGCGATATTACCCTGCTATCTTTGAAATTTTATGGTGATTGCACGATTAGGGCACCGATTAAACAACAAACTAAGGCACACCATGAAATGTTTTTGCGAGCATCTGAATGGTTTTTGAAAAACCAAGATAATCAAGGTGGATGGGCTGTGCCCGTGCAGAGGACCATCGCTGATAACCAGCTTGTTCTCCCAGCCGGCTGGCATTCGGCTATGGCTCAAGGCCATGCATTAAGTGTTCTAACTAGAGCTTTTCATGCCACACAAGACTCGAGTTTCATCGAAGCTGGAGAAAAGGCTTTACACTTATTTAATAAGGTAAAACATTGATCAACCTTGGGATATTAACACAATAGGGGGCCATCCACGTGAAAAAAATTTTTCTGGAAATGACCCCTCTATGGGTAAAAACATACGGGGAATCCGAATTTGACATTTTTGAAGCAAAAAACGCTTCCCTGATTCAGGGAAGGCCTGTATATTGAAACGAAAAGTCACAAAAATCGCATTTTTTCGACTTTTCTCTTCAGTACACAGGCCTTTCTTGAATCAGGGAAGCGTTTTTTCGAAAATTTTTTCACGTGGGTGGCTAATAGCTCCCAACCTTACAGTGTAATCTTTGTCATTTTCAGCCAGCTTCTGAAGGCGGAGTGAAAAATTCGTTATTTGGTTATGATTTTTTTGAGGAGTATCCCACAGTAAGAATATCTCTATTTTTTTATTATACTTAAAATGTTCCAGGTGCCAGGGACTTTTGTGCTCAATGGTTTTCTTTATTCCCTCATTGGTCTATATGATTTTTCTGCCGTTTCACCGAATCGAAATGAAACTATGCAACTCTTCAATACGGGTCTCAAGACTTTGAACGAATTTCTTCCATTATATGATACTGGTAGCGGGTCTATCTATGATCTCAGACATTTGAGCCTAAAATCGGCGCCAAATCTGGCTAGGTAGTCTCAAAATCGAAAAATTTGTCAAATTGACGAATTTTTCAATTTTTGACAAATTTTCAAAATCGAAAAGTTCTCCCATTTGACTCATGAATTGTGTATTTTAGATGGGATTACCATGCTGTTCATGTCTACCTCTTAAAGTGGCTTTATATTATCACTCAGGATAAAGAATTAGATAAAGTTGTTGAACGTTGGGCTGGTTATGCACATGGGAAGAAGGCAAAACATAATTAGTGCTCAATTGTGCCATATATTTATTTGTTTGTTAATTTTGCCATATATTTTTGTTATATAAATGCTCAATGTTTTATTGAAATTGGGTATACTTGCTTTTAGAGATCGGAAATTTTGATCATCCAAACTGTATGTTTTAACTCTATTACGATCGAAAAAACTCGCTTGCATTTCGATGAGGCTCCCTTAAATCTACAAGTAGACCCCCAATTTTCTTTTTCCATGTCTATACCCCTAGTTTTGATCGTTTTTGAAAAAAGATAGAGCCCAAAACAAGTGAAAATAAAGTTTCCATCACCGAAATTTTATGTTTTTCGTAATCATTAATTTATGTCTGAACCTTTGGCATACTAAACAGAAAAATTGTTCGGAAAAGCGGTATCCTTTCGTAGTTTATTGTTTTATGCTTTTATTCAAAATTTTTAATAGTCCCTGAATTATCAACATCACAAATATCTAGATAAAACATAATGTATCAAAGACCAGGGTAGTAATACTAGGAATCGGATAGAAAGAATAGATTTGCTCGAATCTGTTACATTGTTACAAACGATTTCTTTTCGGCTTTTTGGTCGACGATTCGGCTTTGAAGCAAAACGAGACTCGGGAATAATTACTGTATGACATCTAAATGGAAAATATTAGGTATAAGTCATTTTCGAATACAGGGTGTTCCAAAAAACCGCCATCTGGTAATTTTTTGGCGAAAATTTTTTTAAATAACTCATTTGGGGTATTTTTATACGATAAATCGATTGCGCGCATCAAAAACCCTTGAAAACACCTCCCAGACCATGAAATATAAGATTTTCGTATGTTTTCAGTTATTTTCGATAGGAATTTCTACTTGCAAATACGAAAATTGAATATTTCATGGTTTGGGAAGCGCCTTTAAGGGTTTTCGATGCTCGGCGCAATCGATTTCTTGCATAAAAATACCCCTAATGAGTCATTTTGGAAGGAAAAATTTTCGCCAAAAAAATATTTTTCGATTTTCGCTTCAATACAAAATACTCATTTCCTTGAATCAGGGTCAGGGAAGCATTTTCAAGCTTCGGGAATGCGCGCAATCGATTCCCCGCATAAAATTAGCCCGAATAGGGTCATTTTTGAAAAACAAATTTTCAGGTAAAAGACATGAAAAAATCGCCGGTTTTTTAAACACCCTGTAAAATTGATGATGGAAATTCAAAATCATCTACCTAGTTTTTTGAGTGATTGTAAGAGTTGGAATTGTGGTTGTGGTAGATGATAAGTTCACAGTGGCAGTAGTAGTTATAGGTAATGTTGTCATTGCATTCGTAGTAGTTATCGGTAACGTTGTAGTTAACGGTAACGTTGTAGTTATCGCCTTCGTTGTATCTATAGGAAGTAATTGTTGATCGCTCGAAAATGTCAAAGATGTCGTCGTGTTGGAAGTAGTAGTAGTAGAAACTTGCATATTGAGATCATTTCGTAGTGCTCTTGGATCACACGTAGTCTTATCTAAACTACTCAAGTACAGGATGAATAAAAAAAACAACCGTACTTTTGCGTTTTTTGGCGAAAATTTTTTTCAAGTTTAAAAAAAATTTCAAAAATCATCTTAATTCCTTTGTTTTTTTTGTTGAAAAACACCTATTTTTAACCAAAAAAGGCTCAGAAATTTCCGATTTTCGACGAAAGTTTTGTTAAATAATTGAGTTAAAGCAAAAACCAGCGCCGAAGGCGAAAATTTTTCTGAAAAATGCTTATTTATATGCTGAAATGACTAATTTTTTATTTAAAAAATGTTAAATTTGGGGATTTTTTGTTGAAAATTTGAAATTGAACAATTTTAATGAAAAACTTTAATTAAAGAAAAAACCAGCGAAAATTTTGCTCAAAATTACAATTTTTGTAGAAAAATGGAAAATTTTGGACCATTTGGTGAAAAAAAGGAAATTTTGGTCATTTTTGGTGAAAAATCATGGCGGGGAACCATTATGATTTTTGAACATTTTGGACAAAAACATAAGGAAGATCATTAGAAAATTTTAAAATTTTTTCAGGAATGGGGGAACCACGCCGAGTATGCCACTGATAAATGTTGATCGATGATCATTTTCGACGTAAATACTATCTCAAACATACCCGGGCCAACATAGCAACAACAAATTTTGTGTCCTATACCATAATAACAACGATCTGTGTTTCTTTTGGCATGGATCATAGAACAGTATCTTAAAGTAGCAAATGTTATAAAATCAGGGGTGCCAAGTTTTATAGAAAAATGCTGATTTTGAGATGTCAAATCTGGCAAAATGCTGATTTTTCAGTGTCAATTTTGATTTTTGAGATGATAAATTTTTTCAAATTTATATGAAAATTAATGGAAAATTAGTAGTATTTTCTGATTTTTGCTCCTTAAATCGGTCCTAGAACTTTTGGCAACACATAAAATGTTTTTTTCGAGAGGTAGTCGCAAAGTGGACCCCCTTTAAAAAATATATAATTCACAGTATTAAAAATGTGATGAAAAGGAATAAAAACTTAAAATTCGTGCATTTTTATAAGTTTTTGCGATCAATTAACGTCAAATTCTGTCCAAAGTGAAATTGGTAGCAGTTGACCTAAGAATATAATAGATATAATCCATCTTCATAAGAAAAATTGTAAATTTTAGATCTGCAACGTTGAACATCATCAAATGATTTTTTGCACAACAAAAATACCACATTTGCACCCCAAATGACGTTGATGAAACATCGTTTCCAACGAATTAATTTCCGCCCTTTCAAAATCCAAATAAGCATATTCCAACTTTGGACTAAACTCGAGGTGATCCAAAATCGCAAAGTAATCCTGTTCAGTTTTATTAAAAAGCATGCAGAAATAAACTTTTATTTTTCGAAATCGTAAATTCGCGAACAGGTCGTTGTTTTTTGCCTGATTTGCAATAAAATTTGAAAATATGAAACGAATGATCCTAATTTTTTGCATTACCAAAAGCTCATCGGTTTAAAAAAGTGGCGTTGCCAAAACTCTAGTAAAATCAAGCTTACCTGAAATTCTCATCATTTAGATGCTTATAAACACATTCAAAACCATTATCATCAGTACTATCTTCTCCAGAATCTTTATCATCAAATGCCCTTGCTGAATGAACAGGAATAGTTTCTGATGAAAGACCAATTTCGTCATCCCATGCTAGCTCGACAGGCTTTACATCGATATAATCATCTTCAGTGGTTTCGTAATTCTCAAAATAAAGACACCCGACTGCACCAGGATCGCACGTTTCTATGCCGGGACAAGTCACAGGCATTGTCATTGGCAGAGCTAAATAAATACAGGGTGTATAAAAAAATCAGAATTTGGGCAATTTTTTCAAGTTTTTCGACCAAATTTTAAAAAAATTACCCTAGGGCTAATTTTATTTTTGGGAATCGATTGCGCGCATTTCCAACGCTTCCCTGATTCTGATTCAGTGAATCGAGATGTGTGTATTGAAGCAATGATCAATTTTTGCTCAATTTTTCTTTAATTCAGGATCAGGAAAGAGTTTTCAATCTTCGGGAATGCGCGCAATCAATTCTCCGCATAAAATTACCCCCAGAAAATCTAAAAATGTTCGATTTTAGCTTCAATACACACACTCCGATTCCCTGGTTCAGGATCAGAGAAGCGTAGAAAATACGCACCATCGATTCCCCCGCATAAAATTAGCCCTAATAGGGTCATTTTTGAAAGAAATTTTCGGGTCGAAAAATCATGAAAACAGGTTTTTTATACACCCTGTATTAAAAAATTGCAATTTCAAATTTCAACGTACGTAGTTCTTTCAAACCAGAGTTCACTAGCCTTTTTAAGCTTCCATGATTAATCGAGCAACAAAACTTGAAGGATTCTGAAGTTAGCGTCTCTAACCGAATCGTGTGTGAGCTAACAAAAAATCTTAAAAATCTAAATCGAAATATTATTGCTGGAAATAAAAGGGTACTACTAAGACTTAACAATCCCAATTAACGTGATTTGTTTCGGAAAAATTTTTTAGCTTTTTTTTTTAGAAATGATCTCTCTAGGGGTAACTTGATGCGGGAAATTGATTGCGCGCATTGATAAAACATGAAAATGAGTTTTTTGTAGAAATTCTTGTAAATCAGACGAAAAAAGTAATTTCACCTCTTTAGGACCGCATTTTTAACAAAAATCACATGCTTGTGAAGTATATACGGCTCATTTCCGAAAAAAACTCATTTTCATATTTTGTCAATGCGCGCAATCGATTTCCCACAGCATCAAATTACCCTATTGAGATCATTTCAAAGAAATGAAAGATAAAAATTTTTTGAAAAAAAGTCACGTTAAGTGGGCTCGCTAATCCTTAGTAGTACCAATAAAAGTTATACTGTTTATTAAGCCTGCTTAATTGCAACGTATGACAACGATTTCTATGACTACATAGCGAATTAAAGTGTCTCTTAAAAACTGTTGAGTAAAAGAAGAAAGTAGAGAATTACCTCAGTTTCTTCTTCTCTATTTTCATCATCAGCTAGTAGGATGCTCGAATCGACACATTCATAAATACCAATTTTTTCTTTTTCATGCACCGTAAATTCAAAATATCCACAAGAAGTGCTGGCAGTTGGACAAAGAGTTGGGTTTAAAGATCGAGATGTAAAGCTTTGCCCACTTTTACAATAGAGCTAAAAAATTTTTCATGAAAATTTGAACACAACAATAACTTTTTTGATAGGAAATTTTCATACGAATTTTTTTAATCAAAAATTCAAATTTTTTAATTTAAAATTTTTTCACAAATCCAATATTTTTCAAAAATTCAAAAAGCAAAACATTATTGCATAATAACGTAAAAAATTAGATTGGTGATATGAGTGGAACCACCCACCATCTACCAGTGGGTGATACCAACTACTTTTTCGCACCCTGATATGAATACAATAAAGAATTTACCTTTACATTATAAGGAGCTAAGGGAAGTTTTCCTGAATTGATTTCTTTAAGTATCATGAATAAATAGAAATATAAAAAATTTTCAACCGCTAACATGGAACATAAAAATCTATGTCTGCGGCATAAGCATTCCCAAAAAAACAATCATCCTGAAATGTGTGTCATAAATACATCAAAAAGTTCAATCACAAATTAATACAACACAAGTTCAAATACTCGAGTGGGATCGCATCCGCTGGTTGACCTAACACCAAAACCATAAACAAGTCGGAGAGTGATTTACTTAAATAGCTAACTCAACTTTGACTGACAGAGGCGCGCCGACTTACAATCAGATAAAGAGGAAATTTCTAAATGAAAAACTATATAAAGCATAATTGAGAAATCTATATAGTTTTTGAGATAAGTAACGAGAATCGAAATTCGGGGGGACAATCAGGACCTGAAAGGGACCCCCTACATAAGTTCAAATTCCTCCTCTACCATAATACGTGCTTTCACATTGGTCAACTCTCTTTTAGAAAATTTTCTTAAGCCTTTTATGACAGGCCTACACCCTCTAGGTAAACTTCAACGTTATATAACTTTTTATATGAAAATCAATCGGGACTTTTTTATTCGCTTTCTCATATTGTGGTAGAGAAGCTTCGCTCTAGCTATTAAAAAAAGAATTAAGTCGTAAATCCTCAATTCCGATGAATTAGAGTCGCAAAAAAAACATAAGTTAATACCCCAAAATAGGCTTAATTTTGTCATTTTTGCGTAAAATTTTTCTAAGTAGTAAAGTGGTGAATCAAAATGGTATTGATTTTTTAAAGATGCCCCATTATGCGAGGAATCTTTCTATAACAAATTTATTTGCAATACATTTTCCTGTAAAAAGTTAGCCGCTCTCAAAGGTACATACCTCAAACCTCTCCCCCCATAAAAAGCATATCTTGAAAAAATCGTACAACTCCACAGAAATTCGTGCCAAATTTTTTTTGCTTTATAACATTCCTTTACATTAGATCTCCAAAATAAACCCATTTTGGAAAAAAATCCAAGCGAGGGCCACGAACTGCACTTTAGCCAAAAAGTTGTGCAACTTTGGAGTTGGCTTGCGGAAGCAAGTAGTTCATAAATAGCCTAAGAAAACATTTCTAAAAGAGATTTCATCACTATGAAAATACATATTCTGGTAGAGGAGGCTTTGCTCTAGCTAATATAAGAAGAATTAGGTCTTAAACCCTCAAGGCTGAAGAGTTAGAGTCGAAAAAAAAACAATTTTTTGACCAAAAATGGGTCAAAAAATGGGCAATTTGTATAAATTTTTTCTAAGTATCTAAATCAAAACTCCTATTATAACTTTTTTTCGTAAGTTACGGCCTGATACGAGGAAACTTTTTACACCAAAATTTTCGGCTGAAGCTTTTCTTATAAAAAGATATCCGATTTTGAAAGGCCATACCTTCCAAACACTATATAAGTACTATAAATTCTAACTGGCATAAAATCACATGGGAATCTCTCCCAATGGTTTTGATAGAGTATCCTGACGGGTCTCATCGAGATCTGCAAAATGAACTATATTTCGATTCAAAAGCTCATGGGTAGTATATTCTGGAATTTAGTCCCAATTCAAACCAGGTCGAGACGCATTTCGAGAAAAAATTTCGAATTTTTTAAATTTTTTCAAGTTTTTCGAATTTTTGGTAAAAAGTGACCTTCTACAAAACTGTAGAATATTATAGGAAAAAAATATTCAAGTTTCTGCTTATTTGGCAGAAAAAAGTCGTCTCGACGTCGAGACGAGCACTAATTGCAATTAGTGCGCCCCAAACGTGCAATTGGTGCGGCAATTAGTGCAGTCTCGACGGTCTCGAAATCGTCGAGACGAATTAGTAGAAGGCCTAAGTGCCAATTTTTCTTTTTTGGCTGCTACGGATTTTCTGACTAGATCCCCATAGAACTCGATTCTTAAAGATAACGTGTCTTAACCAAGGCTCGTAAAAATATAGGGCAGGGAAAAAGTTAGTCCTCACAGACTCACACACGCACACATTTCCCCTTTAAAGAGTATAATACCTGGTCAAAAATATATACCTCCTAAACATTGTTTTATAAGTAAGACTAGTCTCAAATGCAATGTTCAAAAAACTAATTGTGATAGAGTGGGATCAATTCACAAAACAGTTGCTCGAGAAAGTCTCGAAGAAATGCTGCTCTAGTTATTAATCATGTCAAGTTCTAAAGACGAATAAACATGTGTTCATTTTCGTTTTCAACAATCCCCTAAATTAAAACGAAAAAATTTCAATTGTAGAATTGGTTTTCTTATACCTTATACTTCAAAGCAATTTTTTCCAAAATTAAAGTAATTTTCATGAGTAAAATTTTAACAATCGCAAAGTTGCAAACGTAAAAAAGTTGGCTTTTGAGTTGTAAAATTAAAGGACCAGTCCGGCAGGAAAAAAGCTGTCATTTTGTGTATAGAGGGAGGCAAAAGTTCTGACCTAGGCGGACAAAAGTTCTGACCATAGGTGTCCAAACAGGGGTGGAGATCATAGGTGGACAAACAGGGGGAGAGGGGGTTTGGTGCTGGGTTGGGTCTCTAAAATTTTCAAAAATTTGCCTTGGTCCTCCCTTATGTTTTTTCGAAAATTTCTCAAAATAAGAGGGGACCAAAAAAAAGAACCAACCGCTCCGATACCGGGTTGGTCCTATTGTTGGCCTTTTGCCGGATTGGTTAGGGGAGGGGAGACTCCTCCCCCTTTGGCCATGTGTGATGGAGATGGGGGTCTGATGCTGGGTTGGATCCCCAAAAAGTGAAAAATTTACCTTGGTCCTCCCCTGTTTTTTGTTGAAAAAATTTTTGGGCAAAAACATAAGGGGGACCAAGATGATTTTTTTCGATTTTTTCAAAAATTTTTCAAAAATGCCGGATTGATCCCTATTTTTGGCCTTTTTGCTGGATGGGTTAGGGGGTGGGTAGACTCTCCCCGTTTGGGCACCTGTGGTCCTGACCCAAGGGGCAAAAGTCTTGACATTTCAAAAAGGCCAAAAAAGGAGGCAAACGTGTTTTCTCGACAATTCTGGACGAGAAAACACCTTTTCAGCGTTGGAAAATGTCAGGACTTTTGTCCACCTAGGTCAGAACTTTTGTCTCCTCCTGTATGCGCGAGTATCTCACGGACTTGAGTTTCAGTTATGAAAGACAAAGCTTTTCAACTACAGTCAAACCCCTAACTAAGCCCACCGCTCGGGAGGGGGGCTTAAGGCGCTATTTATACTTCCGTCGCGTTGCGACGCGACAGTGCATTTTTGTGTCGCAC
>JAQGBS010000832.1:0-18765 GCA_034698545.1 Acrobeloides obliquus
GTTTTCGAACAAAGTTTTGCTGCTTATGCCAAAAACAAAATCAAGAACTTTATTGGCGAAGGTGAAAAGGAACATACAGTTTGGGATATTTTGCATGAAGTCTTTGGTATTTGGAAACGCTGTAGAAAGTATAACCTATTCGAATTCCGGCACTTATTCAGAATGCCCCCGTGAAGATCAAAAAAGAAAAAACACAAAAATGCTTAAATTAATTTTTATCAAAAATTCCAATTGTTATGTCATGAATTTTGTGCTTTTCGCATATTTTTTTATCTCCACGAGGGGGAGGGGCATAGGCGTAGCCAGGATTTTCTGACGGGGGGGGGCTAATCGGGTAAAATGATCAAAAATGTTGAAAAATCATAAGTTAGCTACCTGTTGTTTTTTATTTTTTCTTAACATTTTTGGTGACAGGGGGCTATAGCCCCCCCTTGGCTACGCCTATGGGGAGGGGCATTCCGAATAAGTTCCAGATTTCTGGTGACATTTTTAACTTTTTTTTAGATTAGCCAATAATTTCCTTGGTGAAAACGGCCCAGCTCTTATCGCCGATAGCCTTTATGATGGCGTTATTTCCAAGTGGGATGTGGTTTTAAATGTTATACTTGGTCTGATGAATTCGGCCGAGACACCTGTTATAGCCGCTAGAGAAATAGGAACAGTAAAAAAATCATAATTTGAATTTTTTTTAAGTGAAAATTTCTAGATTCGAGACGACTTCTTGTCGTATGTCGAAAAAGATGGCGATGAGCACATGTTGAAAATTACTCGAAAAATCTGTTATAAAGTTTTTGATGTGATGAGTGAAGGTTACACGAAACATGTTACTTCTATGCTTCTTTGTACAGTTAATAAGATTACAACCGTGAGTTTCATGTTTATTGAACTTTCGTGAGATTCATGGGGTACTATTGAACAATTTGCCACCAGGGTGCGAAAAAAGGGTAGTATCACCCTACCCATCACCATCCCGGGTGGTGGGTGATACCACCTTTTCTGAAAAACAAATTATTGAAAACAAATCTGGCGAAATTTTAAATTGATGTTTTAGCCTGAACGTGGATCAAGATCTCGGCACAACTGGCTTATGCCATATTTGGATGAATTGAAATCAGCAATGTTTCAAATGGTTGATGATGCTAGCTCGATTTTCGGCCCTGATTTCTCTGGGAGGATTGTTCCTGCTTTTGACGTAAATTTTTTGAAGTTTAAAAATATTTTTTCCCAATTCAGCATTGCATAAAAGAATTGAATTCTCTTATTCGCAATCAAGATATCTTGGGAATCCGCCGAGAAGTTGGTGAGGTAAATACTCGAAAAACTATACAAGAAAATGCAGAGGATAAAATTTCGGCTGTTTGTGTTACAGGTTGTTATCCTTCGAAAAATAATCTCGAATTTTATTTTTAGGATATTTATTAAACCTCATTGATGATGTAAATTCTTATATTAGCCAAGTGCATGCGACTTTTGAAATCGAAGACGGTAATTTTTTAAAGGGGAAGAGCCGATTGAGGCGTGTTATCGCAAAAAATTTTTCAAAATTTTTTCGACAAACTTTCACAAAAATCTGAGCGTACCAAGTTGTGCGGTTTCTTGTAATTACAAATAAAAGCTCTTTTGATGTCTTTTTCACTACTTTTTCAACGCCTAGAATTGGATTCCAAACCATTTTTTGTAATTATTTTAGAATCTGCTGAAGAAAATGCCAAGCAAATCACAAATCGAAACCTTCTGGAACGTTTGAATAGGAAAGTTGTTGAATACAAAGCTGAATCGATTGCAAACACAATTATCTATGGAATGACAGAAGAAATGAATATTTTGGTACCGTTTTCGGTCGTTTGATGTTTCAAAAGTTGACATTTCGAAACATTTTTTTATGTTGTTGAGGATTTCTCCGGAAATACAAAACCAATCCTGACAGTTTTTGTGTCGTTAGAAAGCTGGATTTCGTAGCAATATAATGACACCAAAAGCATGTCATAACTCTTTCTGGTTGCGGAGATATCAGGGGGCCAAAGTTCGGAGAAAACGCCCAAAAGTTCGGGACTGTCGGATTTTGCGTTTTTCGGTGTTTTCAATACAAAAAACGCAAAATCCGACAGGGGTAGTGTCCCCGAATTTTTGTTGATCTGTCCCCAAACTTTTGAACGTTTTTCCCCGAACTTTTGCCCCCTGATATTGCATAATTATTAAAAAATGTCGAAAAAACTGACATTTTTTTTACTAATTATGCAATAACTCCTCAACGAGAAAGAGGTATGGCATGATTTTGGTGTCATCCGATTGCTATGAAATGAAATCCAGTTTTCTAACGACATCTTGGCTTTGTATTTCTGTAGAAATCCTCAAAAACATAAAAAATGTTTCTAAATGTCAAGTTTCGAAACATCAGACGATCCTGTTTTCTTCGAAAATTCATCCAAGAAATCTTTTTAGAAAATTCCATCAGCATCTGAAAGTGAATCTCTGAAAATCTCACTCCCCAGTTTTAGCATTCCACCTCATAATTATATTACAACCGTTGGACATGGTTTACTCAATCAAATGAATACTATCAGCTCATTTGCGAGTGATAAAAATTTTGTTACAGCGATTTCGAGTGCTGATAATAATAGTGGTGAGAGATCCTTAAAGATTTTGCGTTTTAAAAGTACTGGATTTTAGAGGAAGAAGCCGATTTATGGCTATTGAATGCTATCGGAGTACGAGTCATGAATGCGTTTTGTGCGAATGTTGGTGATGTATCTCAACTAAATCAGAAACTTGCTCGCCAATTCAATGCGGATGTTGGTTTCCTAATGGAAGCTTTGATCGATCTTCGTTTACATGCCACACCTGAATTATTGAGTCTTTCTAATAAGCTCAAAGAAATTTCATCTGCCAACTAATCTGTGTTAATTGTTTGAAAAGATGTGTTTTTCTATTTTATTTATTTAATATTTTCATATCATTGAACCTCGATTTAGTGCCCCCTTGATCTCGAAATATATTTATTTTTGCATTGAAGTTATTTAGGCTTAAGATTTTTAGGCTTTCTTAGGATTCCTAGGCTTAGTATTCTTAGGCTGGGCTACTTGGGAAGCTTAGAATTTCGTCTAAGGCTTAGGTTTTCTGCTTAATAAAAGTTAATATTTTTTCATTACAAATTCAAATATTTTTATTGTGAAAATAAATATTTTCAGTGAAAAAATAAATACCATTGCTTGAGCTTGGTGCCGGCAAGAAAATCTCGATTTAATGACCCCTAGATTTAGTGTCCTCTTGGGCTTGGCCCCAGCGAGAAAATCTCATTTAGTGCTACCTATAATCGGCCCCCTGGGAAGTGCACTAAATCGAGGTTCAACTGTATGAATAAAGTTTTATTAAAGTTTTAAAATATTAACATGGTGATCAAAACTTGAGCTAGGTGAAAGAACTACCATTTAAACCCCAAAATATGCTCATAGCCAAAGCAACCACTGCAACACCGCCAATTGCACCCACAACTATGAAAGTTGGGTTACGTTCTAGATTTTTAATAGCACTTTCTTCACGGAGATATTCCAGCTGGATTTCAGATAAAGGGCCTTTGATTGAAAATGGTTCGGTTAGCTCACAATTCGTATTCGACCAGTCGAGGACAGCTTGATGGAGCTAAAATTAGGAAATTTAAAATTTTATCTTGAAATGATTCGCATGTGAATAGAATAATCTATATCATACATGGACAAGGAAGGGGGGAGATTGGACCAAAAATACGATTGAATTCATGTTTTTACGCGTTTTTCATACCAAAATACAATTGGGTCCTTAATTTTTCCAATACGACGAATTGGGGGAAGGACAGTCCCACTTCCTTGTTCACGTATGTTATACCTCGTTTGGATAAAGTCCTTCTGGCAACTCAACATATGCCCCTTTTTGTAAGATAATAGTCATTGAACAACTTTGACTAATCTTTGGCAACCTTGTAGTCAAAACAATTTCAGTCTCGATTAATAGCGGCCTTTGAATTTCAATAGGAACAAGATTCTCTACTCCATACAAACTTCTAACTCCATTTTCCCAAAATTCTTCATAACACAGTGCTTGATCATGAACTAGTAGCAAATACTTTTGTTCTCCATTACATTCGGATGCATTTCCAATAAATTCATCGAGTTCAAACCATTCGGATAGAAAATGAACTTGTGGATTGTCTAACTTGAAAATCCAACTCATGAAGCTGGCCTAAAAAATATCAAGCTTAAACGAAAGAATCATATCAATTAATGGCGTACCCCGCGGGCCCATTTCCCATTCCGAAATCAGAAAGATGAAAAAATTTTCCTAATGTTCCCCCCCCCTTATGTTTTTGCCCAAGATGTTTGAAAATTTTTTCTAAAAACCTAATGGTTCACCTTATGATTTTTTATAAAAAAAAGTCCAAAAATTTTCATTTTTAAAATAAAAAATCGCGATTTTCTGAGCATTTTCAGCATAAAAATGGCCATTTTCAAAAAAATTTCGCGCCTGCGGCGCTGTTTTTTCGGCTAAAACGTCAAGAATTCAACAAATTTTTTTTCGAAAAACAACATAAGGGGGACCAATGCGATTTTGGTGAAAATTTGTAAAAAAAATCATACGGAGGGACTCTTGTTTTTGGCTCCCCCCCGCGAAATTTTTTCTGGGTACGCCACTGATATTAGTCTATAAACTTATTTTATGGTCAGCATCACCATCATAATGAAACGCTTTATTGGCAACAAAATAAGCGATTGCAATAGAGTGTTTCTGGAGCATCTCGCCAATTTCATAATATGGAAAAGGTTTGCCACGAGTGTTGTGAAAATAAAAAGAAACGAAGTTATCTTCAGAAAAATTTTGACGCAAATTGTATTCCCGAATCCAACGCGGAATCTAAAATTTACTATAATTCTATCTTATATAAAACATGTAATGTCTGTTTTTATACGGGCTAACTTTTGCAGGTTAAATTTAAACCTCCCACATTGAGAGGACAAAATTCTAAGATTTATGATACCAAAATCATGGAGTAATCCAGGGTTATGCCCTGGTGCTCGAGGATCCAACTTTTACATGCATTTATTGTACCTTTATCAGGAATTTGAAACCTGTACCAACACGCCAGTTTATTCTTTAAGCGTTAATCTCAACTTTCCAGATCTTGTATAGGCCTATACAAGATATGGAAAGTAGCGATTTTTCAAGTTCAATCAAGATCATCATGGAAAAAAGTGAAAGGGCATAAAAATAGTTTAGGCGCCTAAACTATTTTTATGCCCTTTCACTTTTTCCATGATGATCTTGATTGAATTTGAAAAATCGATTCTTACCCCCTTTAAATTTACATACTTTATGTAAATTGCACAACACTACCCATTGACCCCGGATCCCATTGGATCCTGGGACCCAAGGAGTCCAAAGGTCTGAGACCCGGGACCCCAAATGGGTCCCGGATCCATTTCCGACTCTGGCGGAGATATTGCATAATTAAACAATGTCGAAAAAACTGACATTTTTTTTACTAATTATGCAACAACTCCTCAACGAGAAAGAGTTATGGCATGATTTTGGTGTCATTCGATTGCTACGAAATCCAGCTTTCTAACGACACCAAAACTATCACAATTGGCTTTGTATTTCCGGAGAAATCTTCAAAAACATAAAAAATGTTTCGAAATGTCAACTTTCGAAACATCAAACAACCTTAGATTGCGCTGAATTAGTTTTGACAATTTCCGACAAATAGCTTTATTTATTTAGCACAGAAATATTTTTTAACTTACATCTAAAGTTTGAAGCGAACATCTAGGGCTATTATAAAAATGAAAAGCGCACAAAAATGTGGCACTATAACTTTCGCCACGTTGCCAAAAAACATAACTTTCGCCACGTTCGTGTCAATATACATGTTTATTGCAAATCAGACAACTCAATTAGTCGAAATTAATATGTTTATTGACACGAAAGTTATAGTGCCTAAATGGGCACTAGGTCCCTCGTTACGACGCGAATTCACGACCATTCGTTACGGCCTCTCGTTACAGAACCTGATTAATTTTAACTTTAAAAATTAACTTTTTTCATAAAAAATTGAAAAAAAGTTGTTTATGGATTTCCCCCTCCCCCATTTTTGAAATCCTAGTACGCCTCTGGCAGGCCGTAACAAGCGGATTCTGTTAACAAGCGGATTCCATGATGAGTGTGCTCGGTAACGAGAGCCCGTAACGAGGAGCCTAGTGCCCAAAAATGTACTAAAGTTCACACTTTTCATCTTTTACTTTTCACTTTCGAGGAAGAGCTCAACCTGGCCGAAGTCTATCATATTTTTGGATGTACCCACAAACATATTGAGAAGTAAAATTGGGTTTGAACATTTGTGTTGAATTCAAATTTAATGATTATTTTTGAAAATGAAAGAGTAATGCTAGACCTAAAAGCTATATAGGGTGCTCCAAAAAACAAAACCACCATTTGGTCATTTTTTGGCGAAAATTTTTCAAAAAATTTTCTTCCAAAATGACTCATTAGGGGTATTTTTATGCGAGAAATCGATTGCGCTCATCGAAAAACCTTGAAAACGCCTCCCAGATCATAAGATATCAAATTTTTGTATTTTCAAATAGGAATTCCTATCGAAAATAACTGAAAAAATACGAAAATTTTATATTTCATGGTTTGGGAGGCGTTTTCAAGATTTTTCGATGCGCGCAATCGATTTCTCGTATAAAAATATCCCGAATGAGTCATTTTGGAGAAAAAATTTCGCCAAAAAATTATCAGATGGCAGTTTTTTGCAACAACCCTGTATGCTCTCCTTCTGAACAATTTCTGGATTCTTAAAACACTTCCTTTGATTTTCTCCAGCAATTTTTATCCATTTTTAGGCTTAAGCAAGATAAAAAACTGAAAACCACATGAAGCGTTTAAGAAAGAGAATACTTGATGTTTTCGGCCTAACATTGCTATTTCAGTTCAAAAAGGGAATTATTGAACTTGGATTCAACAAAAAAATTCAAAAAAATTTCATCTTGGGCTTCAGACTTTGAGCTTATCCACTTATTATTCGAAACACATGTACAATGTTATTTTTTAGTTTATTAAATGGCATTATTGTTGAATAGTAGCCTCGCTTATTTGCGCTCGAAATCAAACTTGCTTCAACAAATTCAAGCACGATTTCGCAGTACTCCAGAAGAGCACCGACTATCTTCATCATCAAACGAATGGCTTGAACATGATAAGAAAAATGGTAAGTTTTTTGTTCCGGTTCTGACTCCCGGAATTTTTTGGAAGATAATTTTTAAAATGCCAAAAATTAGCATTTTGGTCCCTTTGCGGCGACATGAAGTGTCAAAATTAAGCATTGATGTCTCTTTTGTGAAAAAATTTTCCTTTGATCTCACTTATTTTTTGCCCTAAAATTTTGAAAAATTGAAGTGAACTAGTACCTGAGCGATACAATGTTTTTGGTCATTTTAGATATTGCTTTTTGGTTTAACAACCTACCCTTCTTGCCTATGTATGACCCCAGTTACTCTACTATGTGGGAAGGACTGATCCCATCTATCCATCTTTTCCATACTTCTTTTTATACAATATAATTTTTCTAGTATCCATTTTCAGACAGTGCACTTTCCGCTCGTTTTGCGAAGATCTTTTGCGGCGTATTAAGTGACGAAGATTGTGAATATGTTATCAAACACAAGCAGGTTGGTTTTTTTGTATATGATATGCTATAGCTTTATTGTTGAAATATTTGTGCGATTTTTTCTCTGTTTTGTTATTTAATAAAGTTTTAGAGTGTCATTCCACACGAAATTATGGATTGCTTATTGGGTCTTGAAATTTGCTATGATCTGGAACAAAAAGACGCCGTTCTTAATATCTCAAAGAATTTCTCGTCGTTGGTTTATACTCTTGGTTCGGAAAACTGGCACTTCATGAGAGGTTTCTACTTAAAATTAGCACACCACTTTTCAGTATGTTATACATTTTGATTACCCTTGCGAAGTTGGGACCTATAAAACCTAAAAACTACATAACTTAAATTCTTAAAACAAAATCTATAATCTAAAAGGTTATAGATCAGGGATGTCAAGAACATTTTTTCAAAATCAAAAAATCAGATTTTAGGAGCAAAATGCTAATTTTCCATTGTATTTCTAATAAATTTGACAAAATTTTGTTCAAAATTAGATTTGACACTGAAAAATCAGCATTTTGCCAGATTTGACATCTCAAAATTAGCACTTTTCTGAAAGAATCAGCACTTGACACTCCTGTTATAGATTTTGTTTTATATATTCTTTGTAGAAACTAAAGTTGTGATTTTGCGGCTATTCAATTCTGAATAGCTTCAATGGCATGAAAAAAATTGAAAATTTTTTTATTGACAATAACCCCTTTAGCGTAATTTTTAACGAGGAATCTAAAAAGTGCACCCCGAAGCGTAAAAAACATTTTCTTGACACTGTTTAGAGCAAAATTTAATAGTATAACATGTGATTCTTGTTCAAAATGTGGGCTGTTGAGATAAAAGAACGTCGATGCACAAGTGAAGGCAAAGATACAACGCTGAGATCCGGCTCCAAAGATTATAGAAAACTTGGGTTCTGTCTTCAAACTTCAGCCGTCAATGTACATGTCTGTACAAGTAGAAACACGTATTTTTTCTCTTATGTTATCAGAAAACGAACAAGAATTGCATGTTATATTATTTTTAAGTTATATGAACTTTGCTCGAAACAGTTTCAGGGAAGTGTTTTTACGCTTTGGGAGTGCGTTTTTTGTATTCTTCGTTAAAAATTACGCTAAAGGGGTCATTTTCTGGACAAAAAATTCAAATTTGTTGGGGTCCCTAGACTTGAATAGCTCCTTGATTTTAGCCTTCTGTTCGCACAATTATGGCCAGCTCAATAGCCGAAATTGCTAAAATAATTGGAACTGAGCTTACGGAACAAGACTTGCTCACACTATTCGAAAGCTACATGAGAGACGATGCCGATGTTCGAGCTGGTTTGGTCAAGAATTTATCCGAGTTTTTTAAGGTATTTTTGACCTTTAATAAACCATAACATATATGGGCAAGAGGTCAGTACAATGACAAATTTGCGAGACTATCTAAATTATTTTCTTATTTGCGAGGTCCTACATAATTTTCGTTCAATTTTGCGAGGAGGGAATTTTTGGGGAAATTTTTTCGATCTTTAGCAAAAAAAGGCTTTGTAGGCGAAAAATTTGATTGAAAAATGCTTGTTTTTAAGCTGAAAATTGCGTTTTTTGTTGAAAAAAAATTTTAGTCAGTTTATGATCAAAAACATTTTTGGACTAAATCATAAGGGAGAACCAAAGGGAAGATTTTTCGGGTTTGAGGGCAAGGTCTTGGCGAAAAATTCCATAATTACAACGCGAAAAATTTGTCAAAAATCGACCATGATTGCATATAAGAAATTTTACTTATATTTAATACTATTTTTAGATTGTTTCTGAGGAAGTACGTGAAAGGCTGATCATCCAATTAAGTGGATTTATGGAAATTGAGGTTCATCGAAATTGGCGCATTCGATTTGAATTGTCTCGGTAATTCTTATATAACTGTTTCTAAAACTCTCTGTTTGTCCCCTACTGTAATTTAACGCCGACTTTGCCGGTTTCGATGCGATTTTTTAAAAATGAATCCGAAAAACGCACTCCCGAAGCGTAAAAGCACTTCCTTGGCACGGTTTCGAGCAAAGTTTTAAGTAGTTTATTGTACATTTTTGTACAAGTATAAACACAGATCGTTTCTCTTATGTTATCAGAAAACGAACAAGAATTGTATGTTATATTATTTTCAAGTTATATGAACTTTTCTCGAAACAGTGTCAGGGAAGTGTTTTTACGCTTTAGGGATGCGTTTTTTGTATTCCTCGTTAAAAATTGCGCTAAAGGGGGTTATTTTCTGGAAAAAATTCAAATTTTTTGGGGTCCCCAGACTTGATTAACCACAAATTTTCTTGTAGTGAATGTATACAGCTTTGTCGACTATTAGCGCCGCATCAAGTGAATGAATACATTGCACCTTTATCTATGTTACTTGCAAACGGTAAAATTTTGATGGAAAGGTTGAAGGTATTTTGCGAAAGTCTATTTTCTCTGCTTGGAATTTAGCAGCTGTATCTGAATTTATTTCAGATTCAATTGCAGATGTCCGCTTACAAGGCATGGAGTTATTGGCTGAAATCGTGGCAATTTTTATTTGCTCAGATGCTCCCATTTCATATGTTCAAAGCCTGTTGGATGATTCGCGAAGAAGCTTTATGAAGTCTAATTCCTATCGTCGACGTCAAAGGTTTTTTTTGCTTTTTTATGCTGCGTTCAAGCATGTCAAAAAGTTGTAAAAAATGTAACTTTGCCTGATTTTCAATAAAATCGTGAATCGTTTCAATAAACACGATTTTATTGAAAATCAGGCAAAGTTATATTGTTGACAATTTTTTGACATGCTTGAACGCAGCCTTAAAAGCTGATTGTTTTTATAGCTGGGGAAATTTTATGCAAGCAATCCTACAAAAGAATCTGCTTCACAACGAACAGTTCATGCTACTTTTTGAAGATGATCTCATTGAAGTCTCACGAGATAGTAAGTTCTTGTGATGTTTAATGTTAAAGTTGTGTGTTTGAGAAATTTCATTTGTTCGTTTAACTACCTGCCAGATTGCACGCTATATTGAACATGAGGTGCTGGTGAAATATGAAAGAGTTCTCGAAAGAATAGTGTCTTTGGCTTTCTTTGATGATGATCTAGAGGTTCAGCTGCAGGCGAGAATTATTTTGGATGCCGTTGATCCGGATTCTAATGGTGGGTCTTTCTCTAAGGCGGGAGATGAATGATCTAGATATAAACTGCTCAGTTGGGATCCAAAAAGGGTCATTTATGGACTACTCAATTTATTTATGCGACCCAAAGTGGATTGAACATAAGGGGGTACCCTTAAGTTCTGACTTTTGATTCGATTTTATCGAAAAATTTGGGCACCGTAATCCGAAATAGCGATTTCGACGCATCGCCACTCTGCTTAAACCTGCGAAATCTAATTTCATTTATTTTAAGGCCAGTATACCTAATTTTTGTTTTTAGAAATTGACTTGACAGAGTGGAAGCGAAAAGTGAAGGAGCGTGAGGTAACCTTTCTTCATCTTTAAAGAAAATTTAATTGGATTAAAATCGCGGCGTGGGTAGATTGAGCTTACCAATGAGTATCAAAAGTGGGAAAACAGGGAGGAGGGGTCTGATGTTTCTCATGGCTTCTAGCAGAATTCGCAAAAATCTTCCAAAAAATTTTTTACCGCTAAAAAATATTGGATTTTTTTTGAACATCCTGTATGGGAGTCTGGCTACCCCACTGGTTTCATATGTAACTGCTGAGGAGAGAACAGCTTACAAATTCATACAACTTCTTTTATCAAAGTAAGAAATTCAAATATTATTTTTAGAATACTATGTGGGAAGAAATCAAAGAATTTCATCGCAAACGCAATGTGTAGATCTTCAAATAATAATATTCTTTTGAGCTATTGTATTTATGACGTTAGTTCTATTCGTTCGGTAATTGTCTTAACTAAATCTTGTGTATAGGATAATTGTAGTTTTGAAAACATTTATGGTTTAAAAATAAAGGATTTTGCTGACAAGAACATTCCCAACTTGATACTCTCCGATTTCGCCAAAACCGGGCTCAAAGCGTTTCATCATACCCGACTTGATTATTAAATTTTTTGGAATTTTTGGCCGATACAGCGATCTCAATTGAGCTCTCCCCGAGAAAAGTGCTGGTTATCCGGCACACCCATTGTTAGTTAATAATATTTCAATGTATCTTATTTTTGATCAATACAATTTAAAAAAGCCTTTATTATAATACAATACGGTATTCACCTTTAATGCAATATACACAGTTATATGGTCATACACATATATTCACAAATGACAAGAGCCATGAATACCTAGATCTTCTTGGGAGGCAACATCGCGGTGCGCACACTTCTCCAAACTTCTGCACGCTGACTAACATCAGGCTTCTCAAAAATGTCATCTCCTTCCATGAAATGACGGTCATAGAGATCTTCCAGCGCAATCACTAACGGATCGATGTAGTTGATGTAGAAACGAAGAGCGCCACGCGTCTGCGGTACAACCAAGTACAGGATAAAAATCACCTAAAAAAGATGTTAAAATGAGTTCTCCAGTTCAAATCATTCCTTCAAAATTTCATACCTTAAGTAACCAGTAGATTGGCAAGTATCGCATGAAAGTATCTGCTACACAGTCCACAAACGTAAAACAGGCGAACACGACCCAATAAGTGAGCCACTCAACATCATCGTCCTTCTTCTCGGTGCGGATTGCCAAAACTGACTTATAAGCAGGATATGCGAAGCCGATCAAGTTGCAAATGAGTTGCGCCATCTTCCCAAAAATCAGGTACAGGGCCACGCATGTAATACCAACATATGCGAGCTAAAGAAATATTAAATTTTTGCTCGAGCACCCAAATCGACTTACATATTCTCGCTTACAATGAAGGCTTCTCTCGACTGACTCTAAAAATCGGCGAGCTACAGGATAAAGCATCTCTTCGTCGTAGAGCATCTTGACAAACTCCGACTGCACATCTTTGATTGATACAACGCGAACTTTCGGTTCATTATGAATCTTACTTCGGCGGCGAGATCGGGACTTCGGTTTTTCCATCTTTCTTCCTCTGTTTTGTTTCGTTGCTTTATTCATTCCCACTTTCCAGATGAAACTTGCTTGAATTTTGATCGGTAAAGAATATTACTTCTTCCTTTTTATATAGAGCACGCAAAATTCGCATAAGTTTTTATGAGGATCGCCGCAGATAGTGTCAACATCGAGACGAGCGCAAATTGTTTTTTGTTGAGACGCAACGCTTTGGGACTTCGTAAGACCATGTAAGTCGTTGAAATCCTTTGCACTCATGTAAAAGTTACGAAACAAAGGGCAAAAGTTACAAAAAACTGAAAATTTTTTGGCATTTATGCACTATCCCCCCCCCTAGGGGGGGGGGGATAGTGATCGATGTTTTATGTACCTTTTTATATGTATATTCTACAATTTGATATTTCAATAAAGAATTTACGATCTTATTGTTTTCTCCTTGTTATTAATAAATTCTATTAGAATGTCATATATTACCCTTTTCATGCCTAGATTTATACAAAGTGTCGGCTGTGTGGCAAGTCGCGCATAAGTCATCTTGAACGGTGAGGATTCAATCGCCGGGGTTCAAAATTTTGTAAAGTAGCGAATCAAAAAAAGTTGTTAAAGCAAACTCCTCTTAAAATTACACGAAAAAATTTTGCCTATCAGTTTCGATTTTGACCCTATACAGATGATTCTATCTCTAGGGGATACCTTATCTGTATTGAGGTCAAGATCGAAAAATAATGAAGGTGATTTTTTTCATATAATGTATAAATCGTGTTACCTAAAAGAACACAACACCATTCAAAGATAGAATGGCTGAAATTTTTGATAACAAGAACAAAGCGCCGTTTATGTTTTATATTTTTACCACATAAATTTATAATAAAACCGACCTGTGTTCGCTGTCTTGTACATTGCCTCACACAAACCAGTAAGATCAATCTATTTACAGTACTTTTAGTGTTAATAATCGAAAGTGTTCTTAGGATGGCTCTATCTCTAGGAAGTCTATCAGGATCTGTACCACTATTAACGTTATTAGTATCATCATCAAATTCGTCTTGGTCTACGACTTTATAGGGAGTTTTATCGCCGGCATCTTCTTTTAATAAAACATAACATTCAAGAAGAATAAAATAATTTAGGAAAATCAACACATTTGCTAATCGATACAACATGAGTGAGGAGGGATTATTGATTTTACATACATACTCGAGGAAAATGATCAAGAGAAAAAGAGTTGAGCCTAGCCATGAGGGAAATGATCAAAGCTCATTACTACTACTAAGTAGTGATGGGTCGAAATCGGTTCTCAAAATTTTTTCTATAGCTTTTTATGAAAAATGCCAAAAACAAAAATAACACAGAAATTACGTTGTTCTACAACTTTTATTTTGACCACTTTTTATGAAAATATATAGGAAAAAAAAGTTACGAGACAAATTTCATGCCAAATTTCGTCACGAAATCGCGACGAAATTTGTCTCGTAACTGTTTTTCTATGTATTTTCATAAAAAGTGGTCAAAATAAGAGTTGTAGAACGCAATTTCTGTGTTAATTTTGTTTTTGACATCTTTCATAAAAAGCTAAAGAGAAAATTTTGAGAACCGATTTCATTCGATTTCGACCCATCACTACTACTAGAAATGTATTTAAAAAAGAAAGACGACATTCTTTAGGGTCGGCACAAGCTAGCACATTCTATCGTACTGAACGCAAGCAAAGTACGATGGCCCACAGTCTATCGTACGATCGTAAAATTACGAAAAAGTACGATGAAATTCGTCACAAGCTGTCGTACAAGCTGTCGTCGTATGACGCAGTACGATAGCATCGTACAAAATTTGTCGTATTTTTATCGTACGACGGCATTGTATGATAAATTCGTGTCAATATACAAACCATTTCAAACGAGTTCGAGACGAAAACGACCAATTCGAGACGGCGTCTCGAATTTGTTTGAAATGGTTTGTATATTGACACGAAAATTCGATTTTTTTAACGTGTCAAAAAACAATAACGTACGATAAAAGTACGACGGCTCATCGTACGAAATTTCATCGTACTCGTACGATAGGTTGTGGCCATTTCGTCCGTCGTACGATGACTTCTGTACGATAGCGTATGCATTACAACTCGTTGTATTGCAAAACGACTCGTTGTAAAGCGATTTGAATTAGTTGGAGTATTGACACGAAAACCCTGAATTTTTTATTTTTTATAAATACGCTTAATTATTGGATGTATTTAAAAAAGAAAGACTGCATTCTTAATAGCTCGACGAGACGAACAAAACGACACCAAATTGATCCAATTTGAGAATTGTTTTAGGTTATTGAAACGAAAACTCTGATTCAGGGTTTTCGTTTTAATAACCCAAAACAATTATCAAATTGGATCAATTTGGTGTCATTTTGTTTGTCTCATTTAGTTATAAAAAATTATAGCTACAATGTTCATTTTATGAAAATTTTAAGTTATAGTGCCAAAAATTTGGCACTAGACCTTTCGTTACCATCATGGGGTTTTTTCAAGGCGACCTTCCATTACGGATGGCTATAACTTTTTAAGGACATGCCTTATCCCGTTATAAAATGACTTTTTTCAATCAATTTTTCAAGTTCAATCAAGATCATCATCGAAAAAAGTGAAACGGGCAAAAAATAGTTTAGGCGTTGGAGATTATCTGTGCCGTATTAAAATCAACAATGTCCTTTAAAAGTTATAGCCCTTCGCAATGGAAGGCCGACTCGAAAAAACGGCACTATAACTTTCGCCACTTTCGTGTCATTATATATATTTATTGCTTAATTTTGAGTTGAAATTTTAATTTGAGTTACCTGATTTGCAATCAATATGTATATAATGACACGAACGTGGTTGTGGCGAACATGAAACGTGGCGAAAGTTATAGTGCCGAAAAAACCCTGTGACGGTAACGAAAGGCCTAGTGCCAAAAATTTACATATGAGAAGAAATTTTCAAGAAAAAATGAACTTATTACAAAGTTTATGATCATTACAACAACAAATTTTCCCGTTGATTTCTTTGTCATTGATTTTGAAGCACCCCTTTTTCTTTTCATTTCCAAGAAACTTCTAAAAATTGTATGTGCATTTTCAAAAAAACACTTGTTAATTTTATAAAAATTATACATTGCACAGAGTACTAACATATTCTGGAGCACATCCCCGATTGCTTTTTTGAGAAGTGGCCGTTTTGCCAATCAAAACATAGCAATACTTCGTTTCAGGCCCGCAAGAAGTCTTATTTGTTGGTAGACTAGTCCACCAATCATAGCCGGTATAACATTGCTCTATAGAAGCGGATAGAAAAGAAAATGCAAAAATTTGCAACAATTGGAAAATAAAGAAAATTTTTAAACTCATAAATTTTTTAAAGGAATAAACAAATGTTTCAAAATAATATTCAAAATAAAAAAAACTATTCTTTAAAGGCAACGCTGAATCATTTTCACTTAAATGACTGTGTGTTTAGAGACACTTTCTAGAACACTTAGTGTTTTAACAATATTTTAACATTCGATTTTCGAGTCATTTTTACACAAGAGGGACTAGTTGGAGGGATCGAAAAATTTTTTTGGAAACTAAGCCAAAATGTGCTCCGTATTGAAATATATAACCCTTGTAAAAATTTTGGCATAAAAAATTATCTAAGATGTTTTAGACAGGTTTGAAAATTCAAAAAATGAACGTAACAATTGAATTTTTGAGATTCGGGCGAAAATTTTTGAATTATTTGGAAACTTGGATTGACTCAAAATAACTTTAAAAATTTTCTCATGCGTTAATCTCACTAAATAAATTTAACTTGGATGGCGCTCGAACCGTTTACAGTAAAGGACCAGTCAAGTGGGAAAAAAAGTTGCCATTTTTTGTTGTCATTCGGGAAGTTCATGAAAAATGGAGTATTTTTTGTTTTTACGGCATATTCTGAATCGTTGTAGTTTTCGAGATAATTGTGTTTGAAATTGTGAATTTGTGTTCATGTTTTCGTTGTAACACACAAAAAATTTTGAATTTTTTGCTCAAAATCGAATTTTTGGCAATTTGTAAAAGTACGACTGCGCCGAACGGGGCACCAAACGGGGTGCCGAACACGCCAAACGGGTCCCAATTAGGCCTAAGCCTAGGCTTAGGCCTAAGACTAGGTTTAGACTTAGGCCTAGGCTCAGACTTAGGCATAGGCCTAAGCCTAATTGGGACCCGTTTAGCGTGTTCAGAGCCCCGTTTGGCGCAGTTTTACTTTTACAAATTGCCGAATTTTTTCTCAAGAAATGAGTTTTTCAAAAATCGAATTTTTGACAAAATTGAATTCTTTTTTTCAAAAATTGAATTTTTTCGAGTATATTTCGTTCGAAATTTTAAATTTGTGTACATGTTTTTGTTGTAATACACAAACTTTTTTGAATTTTTTTGCAAAAAATTGATTTTTTAAACTTTCATAAATAAACATTGTAGATATTTTTTATAGCCAAGTGAGACGAACAAAATGGCACAAAAATTATTCAATTTGAACATTGTTGTGGGTTATTGAAACGAAAATTCTGATTCATGTTTTCGTTTCAATAACCCAAAACATTGTTCAAATTGGATAATTTTCGTATCATTTTGTTCGTCTCATTTAGCTATAAAAAACTGCTAGAATGTTCATTTTATGAAAATTTAAAAAATCGATGCAAAAATCGATTTTTCCGCAAAAATTTAAAAAAAGTTTGTGTATTACATCGAAAACATGTACACACAAATTCAACATTTCAAACGCAATTATCTCGAAAACTACAACGATTCAGAGCATGCTGTAAAAACAAAAAATGCTCCATTTTTCATGAAATTTCCGAATATCAACAAAACATGGCAACTTTTTTCCCACTAGGCTAATCCTTTAACGCTATCCCTCCTAGGTTCGAACCTTCGAGATATCATCCCTTCAAATTTGGATGTAGTTTTATTTCGCAATTTTAGTAATGTCAAAAATTTTGTTGCATTTTTCAAAAGACCAAGTGCTTTGGGTGTCGGTGGAATTCCAAAGAGTATCATTCATTGTTTCGAATAGTTTAATCATTTGGTCCAATGCGCAGAAACAATGCAAAATTGTGAACACACTTGAAATCGGCACCCGTCTGAGTAATTCTTCAGGTCGGTTGCCTTTTTACGGCAAAATTGTTCCGAAAGAAAGTGTTGTGGAAAACGGTTAGCCGGTCATCTGCTCGTTTTTTTCTTCTTGGCTTGTCATCTAGCCAGTCAATTTGCATAATTAATTTATGTTCTTTTTTCCAAGTCAATAACCGACGATTTTTTGATGCCGCTCTCTAGCTGACCACTACAATCAACGAAGACTTATTTATGGTTCACGACAGTTGCCAGAGGCCAAAATGGGTCAAGGCTAGCACAAGTCTAGGATTTTATGGGATAGTGTTATTATGCATAAAGCATTTCCCAGATGTTTTATGATATTGTAAGGGAAATTGACGTTGCTTATAATTATGTCGTCATAGGCTAATGAAACGACTTTTATGGTATTAATTTTGGGAATAATTAGATGAATATGAGATTGAGGATGAAGTTGGGTATTGAAACGAAAATTCTGATTCATGTTTTCGTTTCAATAACCCAAAACAATTTTCAAAATGAATAATTTTGGTGTGATTTTTTTCGTATCAGAGAGTTATAAAAAAGTGCTACAAGCACGAAATTTTTAAGATCTTTGTAAAAAATGGATTTTTAAAAATAATTTTTCACATGTTTTTACCCCTAGAGGGGAAAAACATGTGAAAAATTCGAATTTCACATTTTCGAAGCGAAAAAATGCTTCCCTGATTCAGGAAAGGCCTGTGTATTGAAGCAAAAAGTTGCAAAAATCGTGTTTGAACTGGTCCTTCAACGTACTATGTATTCGACTTTCTTTTTAACAATTGAACCAAAACATCTGTCTTTTTCCATTCTTTGAAAACACCAAGACACCCTCCATCCTCATCTAGCAACAACCCATAAACAATTAATCAACTCCCATCATCCAAAAGTTTAACCACAATCCGACAACC
>JAQGBS010000833.1:0-18763 GCA_034698545.1 Acrobeloides obliquus
GAAAATTTAGATATGTTGTGAGAGAAAAAAACGACCTTTTTTTAGAAAATTTTTGGGAAAAATCTGCGGGCGAGCCGCAAAATTTTTCTCTCATTTCGCCTGCATTCAGGAGCCTGCGGCCCGCGGGATGCGGGCGAAATGGGTCTCACCCGCAAAATTTGCGGGCGAAAAGTCATTTGCGGGCGACCCCCTCCCCCCGAAATTTGGGGGGGGGGGGTTGTACACGTGTGTTCGCCATAGTACAATGGATAAGGAAGCTGCTCGTAAGATTTGGCAAGATAAGTTTCGTTGAGAGCGTCAGGTTCAATCCCGGTTAGAGCAAAACTTTTGATTTTCAAAAAAAATTTACAAACAATGAAACAGACTTTGCCTATAAAGAATTAAAAACCATTAAAATATCTTCAGCTCATAAGTCTGAATAAAAATTGAAAAAATTCGAAAAAACTGTTCCGAAAAACACAAAAAAATTTTCGGACGATCCCTTGGCGCTCGGTCACTCGGTTCTTTACACTATGCAAATCACAACATCTCGCTTCATTTTTCAAAAAATTTTGAAAACTCGATAAAACTAACGTAAATGTATCAAAATAAATAGAGTTTTATGTGTACATTGAAATTGGTTGATTTCGGTATATAAATGCCTCCGTCTTTTAAAATGTTGTTATTAAAGAATAAAGTTTTTATTATTGAACTACTGAAACCACAACAATTAAATTGTTTTTTGTTTTAAATTTTCACAGTAAATATGAGTGATCATAAAAAGTGACATATCTTCCAATGAGCAGCCAATTCTTCCAGCCATTTTCGCATATTCATCTAGTCTGAAATCGATTGGAAGTGAATGCTTTTCGTCCATCTTTCCAGGATATTGTGGATGTTGTGCAGCAAGGACGTTTAAAATTTCTTCAAACGTATATGAATTGAACATTTTGATATATTCTTCCGTTGACATCCTTGTCTGCTCTTCACTAACACTACAGCCATTAAACACGATAACACATTCAGGAAAGTCTTGTTGTAATGATACCATTTGTAACGATTTGGTTTCTGGGTTTCCAACATACAATAAGTTAAGATGATCAACAAATTTTCCTAGAGTGGTCCAACGAGTGATATCGATTAAAACATATTGAGCCTTGGCAATGATGCGCTGCATTAAAGATTCCATACAATAAAATAGGGGTATGCATGGCCGAGAAAGTTCATCATTACGAATGTATTTATTAAGGATATCTTAATTAAGCGTATAAGTTTAGTCATGTCGGTTTAAGTTGCTGTTTGCGTAGCTGAAAAGTAGTGGCGTAACCAAAGAAGGTGGGAGCGTGTCTCCCGTTCTTGAAAAATTTTCAAATTTTTCACCTTGGTTCCCCCTTACGTTTTTTCCGATTTTGAAAATTTTTGAAAAAATGTCCATTTTTTCAATTTTTTTCACTAAAAATGCCATTTTTTCACCAAAAATGATCAAAAAATGGATATTTTTGTCCAAAAATGCGACTTTTTTCGCCAAAAAATCAAACTTTTTTTTGCAAAATCGAATTACAATATTTTTTTAACGCCTGTTTTTTCAAAAAAAATTTTCGACAATTCCCATTATACCCATGACTCAACTACAATGCCGTCCCCCGTTCCTGGGTGTCTGGTTATGCCACTGTTGAAAAGAATAATTTTTTGCGATTTTCGGGCGATTTTTTCAAAACATAGGTCGGCAAAGGGGGAGCCTTCCCCCTGACCTACTCATTCATGGACCCAAAATTGAGGAGGAACTACCTCATCAGCGGTCTCCTCCCCCCATCTTGCCGACCTATGTTTCAAAAATTTCACATTTTCTTATTTCCAATAAAATAACCTTATAGTGGTTTTTTCTATTCGAAAAATCTATTGCGCGCTTTGCCGAACCGTGAAAAAGCTTTCCTGAAATAGACTATTTTTTACTTGATTTTTCAAATTTTTGCAAAAAATAGGCTAATTCAGGGTAATGGAAGCGTTTTCAAGGCTCGGCAATGTGCGCAAACGATTTCTCACATAAAAAAATCCCTAGGGTTATTTTGGTGCAAATAAAAAATTTAAAAAAATCGCGAAAATCACTTTTTTGGGCCATCCTATGAGTAAGAGAAAGTTCATCATTACGAGTGTATTAATTAAAAAATACCTTGAGCGTATAAATTTATTTGCGTAGATTTAAGTTTTTTTGCTTCCTTTTCTGAATATTCAATTGAAAGTGAGGCCAAATCACGTTGCATAGCACGGACCAGATGAATCAATTTATTTTTTCCAATAATCCCAACTTTTTTAAGATTTGAAGAGGAGTTTTGTACTTTGTCGCATTTTTTGGACCTTTCTCCATTTACTAAGGGCAAATTAACATGTTCATTTTCGATCAGCAAACCAGTATTATAATGAACTAAAAAATTATCAAAAATTTGCACATTTTTCAATTTTGACCAAGAGGTACCTCCTACAGAGTAGGGTAACCCACAAAGGAGATAAAGATAAAGAATTCAATTTTACAAAAAGTGCTCCACAAGGGTTCCATTTGCAACGTCATTGTTTGTAACATTGAAGTCGGTGATGTCAACGTCTGACATCTGTAATATCGCCGTAATACCGGGGCGCAAAGCGTACGTCGAGCTAGTATTTTTATGCGCGGGATTGAACCCGCGTTCTAATAGTGAAGGCCGAGCACGTTAGCCAATCGGCCATGGATCAACCCCCAAAACTTCATGATATGGTACTCGTTTTGAAGCGCTCGACGATTTAAGTCGATTGGCGAAATTTTTTATTTTGACCCTTGCTTGCATCTTGTCGGCATTTTGATGCGCTGTGAGTTATATACCTGATAGTAAAGATGGATTAGTCGCTTCATAGTAATTCTTGTAAAAGCAGTTTTTGTTTGGTGTTACCATTTTGGTTTCCGTTAGTAAAAAGCTTTCGATTATAAACCGGATGTCAAGCGACACTTTTTGACAAATTCGCAATTCCTTGCAAATAAAAGAAGCTGTGACAGAAACTCCATATTTTTCGATAAAACAAGTATCGTTAATAATGAAAGTTTTGATTTGCTTAAGTAAAGCGGGCAATTGTTCCAAAATTTGTTGAGCTTCCCCTTTTGTGGTTGCAATCTCTTGCCGCCATTCTTCCGATATATTAAACAAGTCAGCCAAATCGTTGATTTTAGCTGCTCTCATTTGACAACCACAATCTCCAACTAAAGCATCAAATTTTGGCCAGTCTTTTTGTTCAAATGCTTCTACTGCAGCAACCGTAATTTTAGTTAAAAGTGAAATATATCCGAAAAGATTAATAAGATCTTCGCGACCTTTAATAAAAGATAAGGCTTGGTATTCTTCAATAACTTCAATAAGAGAATGTCCAAGTTCATGTCTTGTCTGTTGTTTTTCAGAAAGAGGTGTGATAATTTCAAGCGAATTATGGACCATTTTGCACAAATTAAAGGAGGAGTAAACCTTGCAGTTGGAGATCTAAAAAAATGATCAAAAATTTCAAAAATTTGCACATTTTTTTAGTCTCTGAAAAAATTTTCCTCAAATTTTTGTAATTTCCTTGGGCCCCTTATGTTTTTGACAATTTCGATTGTTTGCCATTTTTTCAGTGAGCTCCCCACCCCAGATCATTGTGCCCTAGGAGGCCACTGGGTAGGCCTTTAAAAAGGATAGCATGCTCTAGCTCTTTAAAGGACCAATCCATTGGAAAAAGTTTCCATTTTTGTCGAAATTCGGAAAGTTTATGAAAAATGGAGCATTTTTTGTTTTTACGACATGCTTTGAATCGTTGTAGTTTTCGAGATAATTGAGTTTGAAATTTTGAATTTGTGTACATATTTTCGTTGTAATACACAACTTGTTTGAATTTTTTGCGAAAAAATCGATTTTGTATTAAATTTTCGTAAAATGAACATTGTAGCAATTTTTTATAGCTAAATGAGACGAACAAAATGACACCAAAATTATCCAATTTGAAAATTGTTTTGGGTTATTGAAACAAAACCATGAATCAGAATTTTCGTTTCAATAACCCAAAACAATGTTCAAATTGAATTATTTTGATGTCATTTTATTCGTCGCATTTAGCTATAAAAATATCTTAAATTTTCTTTTTATGATAATTTAAAAAATCGATGAGAAATTCAAACAAATTTGTGTATTACAACGAAAGCATGTACACAAATTTCAAACACAGTTATCTCGAAAACTACAACGATTCAGAACATGCCGTGAAAACAAAACATGCTCTATTTTTCATGAACTTTCCGAATATCAACAAAAATAGCTTTTTCCCACTGGACTGATTCTTTAAAAAGCGTGCTCTAGCTCTTTAAGGAAAAAAGTTAGTTTTTCAAATCAAAAAAATATTTTTTTAAAATTGACATTGCCTCATCGTATGTAATTTAGTTTTATTATATATTGTCTCATTATTGGACATCTATCATGTTTTATTAATAAATCTTTGTTTAGTTTGCGCGGCGAGTAAACGTTTGCCATGTAAACTGTAGAAGATTACTATTTGTATTATCAATAGATGAGTAATTTAACTTTTTAAGTATGACTTATGAACTATTACACCAAAAAACGTCCAGTGAATGGAATGACATATAACAAATGAAGATAAAAAAAATTACTCGCCGTATAAACAATCGGCGAATGAAACTCGCCGGGTGTACTTTAAAATATATAATCAATACATAATGAAATAAAGATGAAACCAATGTCAATTTATTATCATTTTGGAGCTACTTCGGCTCTTATATCCCTTTGAAAATGGTCTAAAATGGAAAAATTTTATTTTTCGAAATTTTCTCAAAAATCACCCTATTAGAGGTAATTTTAGCAGAAAAAACGTTGGCGATGTTATTTTTGCGTAAAAAAGCTTCCATTTTTTAGAAAATCGAATTTTTCGACAAATAAAGTACATATGTCAAAAAAGCTAATGTGCAAAAATTCGATTTTCTAAAAATTCGAAGCGTTTTTACGCAAAAACGCCAACGTGTTTCTCGCATAAAATTACCCCTAATAGGATCGTTTTTGAAAAAATTTCGAAAAATAACATTTTTCGATTTTAGACCACGTTCAATTGAGTATAAGAGCCGAAATAGCTCCACAAATTGTATAAGGGTGTAAAATCAGTACCGTGATCAGTAATAAAGTTTGAAACGGGCACCGTACTCAAAAACTTCATTTTTCTTAAAGAGGGTACTTGGTTTAAAAAGACGTTTCTCCATCAACAAGTCTCGGTGGTGCAGTGACAAAACAACGGCTTATTGGTCACAAAGGTAGCTGGTTCAAATCCCAATTTTGCAAAAAATTTTTTCGATTTTTACTTTGTGCAAAAAAAATTTGACTCCAAGTGGGATTTGAATCATCTACCTTTGTGACCAATAAGCCGCTGCTTTGTCACGCACCACCGAGGCTTGTTGATGGAGAAACGTATTTTCAACCCAAGTAGTAGTATAAAAAAGGTCGAAAAATTTATATTTTCCCTAAATCAGGACCAGTGAAGCATTTTCACGCTTTAGCGATGCGCGCAATCGATTTCTCGCATGGTTTTATCCCTAAAAATGATCTTTTTTGAACAATTTTTTTCTTATAATTAGTCCATAAACGTCACCCTCTTTAAGAAATTTTTCAAACTTTTTTCATTTTTTTACTAGAATTTTCATTTTTTGTTTAAGAAATTTAAGGTTTGCCCAAAACGCCGAAAAGGGATGGTAAGGGTCAGAATTTAAAAAGAATTACACCAATTGACTCAGCTCACCCAGCGATTCAAAACCAGTACTATATTATGGGGTTTTGGGGGTTTGATCCATAGCCGAGTGGCTAACTTGCTCGGCCTTCACTTATAGGACGCGGGTTCAATCCCGCGCCCAAAATTCATTTTTTTTATTTTGCTGTCAAATTTTATGAAAATTTTTGCATATATTTTTAAGGTGTTTGTAACTTTTTTGTTTTCTTAACTCGTCAAGCGCTTCAAAACGAGTACCATATCATAAGTTTTGAGAGTTTGACTCATGGCCGAGTGATTAGTGTGACAGCTTTTCGAGTTATAGGTAAACTGATTGAAAATTATCATAAAATAAAAAAGTGTAAAAACATTTAGCCCCTGGTGGGGGTCGAACCCAAGCGTTATAAAAAAGGGCTCACAGAGGTCAAAAGCGAAAAAATAATGATAAGACAACTTTTGTCATGTATTTTTAAAGGAGTGTTTGCTTTAACAACTTTTTTGAATAGCTATAATTAGGACCGGAAATTGAACTCGCGGACCCAACGTTGTTTAACTTACCAGATCGAACGAGATCGCGCCTTACACCTGTTGAAATTTTTTACCGATTTTTTTCGCTTATGGCGTGAATTAGATCGTATTTTTTGTTGAATTTAGATTGGCAAAATACTAATTTTAAACAATTTGCAGCAAAAAATGAAGCTAGGAGTAGGAGAAGAAATTCTTACTTTATGTCTTACGTCATTGGGTTTATTCCTGCTACTCAGTCCCTATAAATTTCTGTTTTTCCTTATATTGATATGGACAATTTATCTGATGTAATTTTTTAGTTTTTTTTAAATGTTCAAAATTTGGCTATCTTTTTTTAGATATTTGCGCAACGAAAAATATTATTGGATTCGGCATGGATTGCCAGGACCAAAACCAAATCTTCTTTGGGGAAATGATTTAGAATTAAAGCAAAGAGGATTGCATGATTTTGATTTAGAAAATTTTAAATTATATGGTGACACTTATGGGTAATATCTTTTTACAGAGTGTCCCAAAAAATTGCAACTTTTGTGATTTTTACTCGATTTTGAAAAAATTTTTCTACAAATAACCCGCTATAGGGGTAATTTGATTTGAGGAATCGATTGCGCGTATTCCTGAGCCCTGGAAATGTTTCCCTGGATTCACGAAAAAAATTGATTTTTTGAAACGAAGAAAGCCCATTTTCACTTCAGAAACCCAATTTTTCCCTGAATCAGAGTCAAGGAAGCATTTTCAGGAATCGGGAATACACGCGATCGGTTCACCGCAAAAATTAATCCTATAGGGGTCATTATTAGAATTTTTTTCCAAAATTAAGTAAAAATCATGAAAGTTGCAAAAATCATGAAAGCACTCTGCAGATTGATTTGTTAAAATTTTGTTGTCAATGCAAAAAACACAAGCTATAGAAAAAATTTTAAGAACTTATGTTGACGGGTGTCCAGATATCATTACTAGAGACTTAGAAGTTCTTCGTCAAGTATTGGTCACTAATACAAACCATTTTGATGAACGGAACGATATTATTTTAGTAAGTTTATGTTGAACTTATGTATTATTTATAGCTGCTCTCCCTGAGAGTCGAAAAGTTCTCCGAGTTGTGTAATGGGTGATCTCGTCCGATTTAAAAAGTTAAGCAATGTTGGGTTTGCGGGTTCGATTCCCAATTCTAATTTTCAATAAAAAATTTGCCAAAGCAAGCCCTAAATATTCATCTATCTTCATCATCCATGAGTCTGTCCCTCTTACTGTGCATGTATGTTCTGGCATTTGAAAACCTATATGGGTTGAGAATTATCAAAAAACAAAAAGTTTTAAAAACATCGCTCACGGCGAGGATCGAATCCGAGCCCTATAATACATAATCCAACAGAGGTCAAAATCAAAAAAGAATGATAGGACCTCTTTTTTCATGTAATTTTAAGGGAGGTTTGCCTTAACAACTTTTGCTAAAATTTCACCTAACATGGAATTTTAAACGGGAATCGAACCCACAGGCTCAACGTTGCTTAACTTGCCAGATCGGATGAGATCATTCATTATACCATTCATGGGGTTGCGTTCCAAAATAAGACAAAAAAAGTATCAGGAACATTTCATCATGTCCAAATGGTTAGGACTTTACGATTACACTTTAAGGTCGAGGGTTCGAGTCCCGCTTGTGTCCAATTGTTTTTAATCATTTTTGCCTTTTTAAATTTTTTCCATTTGGCGTCATAATCCTCTTGCATTTTGCCCTTTTTACACATCGCTTAATTTGTATCTGAAAATTCTGGTGCACTAGATATAACCTTTTTACACCATTTCCAGTATTTGAGCCATTTCCGAAGAAAAATAAGTCATCAGAATTTTGTCAAGTCTTGAGGATCCTTGTGATCGATTGGCGGCACTCTTTTTTAATTTGAAACTTGCTTTCCACTTTGTTACTTTTTCGTGGCGTAGATCTTCCTATGCCCTTTGTACATATGCTTAAATTTAGAATATTGCCAGAATAAGCCCAAATGATAAACACAGTTTACCAGCTAACGTCTTGACATCAAAGATCGGAACGGATTTTAAGCGGGTTAGACGAATAATAACAAATGCTTTCACAACAGTAAATTTAAGAAAGGTTAGAATTAATTTGATTTAAAAAACTTTTTTATTATTGTCTTTTTAGCTACTGCCAATTTTTAACGAATGTGCAACGGAGTTTTGCAGATTCTTAGAACCAATCTCTATTAGAAAAGAAAAAATCCCTATCAAACAGTTTGTAATTCTGCTAATTCTTTATAACCCAATTTAGAGCTTTTGAGAAACTTACTTTAAGTATAATGATAAAATGTGTTTTTGGTATTAATACCAATTGTTGTGATGATGAACAATTAGCCAAAAATGCACACGCGTTTACAATGGTTTCTTTCCTTGATTATAGGGTTATGTTAATAAGTTAGTTTTAATAAGTTAACTTTTTTTTGGACTGGTTCTTTCATTATATGTATACAGGGTGGCCCGCGCAATGCACACCAATGTGTTGGCATTTCGCCGGAATCTTGGTGAATTTTTCGAAGATTTTTTAAAGTTGGGTAAGCTAATGTGCATCAAATGAAGTGAAATTCGCCAAAAAATAAAAGTTTCTAATATTTTATTTTTGCCTTGAAATATTTGGCTTTGGGAAAAACGCAGTTGTAAGCAGAATTTTTCAAAAATTTTCGCGAATTCTGAAAGAGCATGCTCGATTTTAATTACCTAAAAAAATTATGAAAAAAGAATTTAAAATTTTCGATTTATAACATTTTGAAGATAACTGCTATTTTGAGGCAAAATTAATTCGCCGCTGGTGGGATTCGAGCCCATGACCGTTAGATTAGAAGTCGGGAGCACTACCACTGATCCATATTACATAAAATTTTCAAATTTTTAGTTTACCTATAATTTCACATGAATTTTTCATTTTTTATTTATCTAAATCATTTTTTCATGATTTTTTATAGGTAAGTAAAATCGGTCATGCTCTTTCTGAATCTGTCATGCTCTTTCTGAAAATCATGCAATTTCTGAAAAAAATAAAATATTAAAATTTTTATTTGTTGCCGAAATTAAACTAGTTTGGTGCACATTTAGTCTACCTAACTTTTGAAAAAACCGCATCTAAAAATTCACCAGGGTTCCGGAGATAATGTCAACACATTTGTGTGTAAACTTGCGTGGGTCACCCTGTATGTAAAAGAGGTATATTGTTTAAGGAGCTTTTCCAAATATTGCTCAAGCATTTCGTAAGATTACTGGACAAGAATTGTTAAATGATTTAGCAGAAAAATTTTTTCGAAAATATATCGAAACAAAATTTGAAGAAAGAATCAACGATCCAGATGCAAATGAGGTATATTACTACAAGATTTTAAATCTATTTTTGTATTTAGAAATATCATGATTTGTTTCAAACTCTTTTAAATTCATACCAAAATGGTAATGTAGAAACAGATATAAACGGAAATAATATAATAAACAAAAAGAAGTTAACTAAAAGTGAAGTGAGTAAATATTCTTTTAAGTAACTTTTATAGCTAGGTCTCGGAAAATTTTTTTCGCAAATTTAAAAAAAGACTAGGGGTAATTTTATGCGAAAAATCAATTGCGCGCATTATCTGAAAAAAACGTGTTTTTTAAGACTAAAAAATTTCAAAATTCTACTTTTTTGGGACACCCTGTAGTATTAAGTTTTGATGACCTAGAGTATATCTTTAATAGAAACATTTATAGTTATTTGCTCATACATTTATTTTCATTGTGGCTGGATATGAAACGTTAGCATCTGCATTGCAATTTATCACTTATATCTTGGCTAATTTTCCTGCAATTCAAGACAGAGTTCGAAATGAGATAGTAAATGTTCTTGCAGGGGATGCAAATATAACTGGTGATCATATTCATCAACTTACTTACATGCAACAAGTGATAAATGAGACTTTGCGAATGTACCATTCTGTAGCACGGTATATTTTATATATAACCAGCGCCGCGTAGCGGTGCTGCGTGTTACGGCAATACTTGCAGGGCTAAAGTATAAATAGAAGCAATATGAGTTAAGTCGAGTTAATTTGAGCGAGATAGACCACTTTTTCGCCTTGGAGCGCAGTTTTTTTATCCCGGCGAAGTTCTACTAGCATCGTGTCACAGACATGCGCTAGATTACAGGGGGTGCAGGATATGTTTTAAAATTGATATGAAGTGAATTCGAGTTGATCCAGAGGCTATAGATGCGTTAATGTGTTAGTAGCAAACGTTTTAAGAACCCCTTCCCGGTTACTCAAAACGGTTTTTCTCAGGACCCTTAAATTCTTTCCATTTAATTTAAAAAGTATTCGTTAGAGAATCAGTAGGCACACAATCAATTCGATTTTGGAAGATATACTTCCGTAAATAAATTTTCTACGCCACTTTGAAGTTGGGGGTACCCCTTCTTTTTCGTACCCCTACCTTTCTGAGAGTGTATTTCCGCAAAAAACTTGGTCAAATACAGTCCGGAATGACTCAAAACAATCTTATTCGTGTTCCCCGTATGGAAAACCCCATTACTATTGAAACCGACGAAATCTGAAAATTTTTCAAAAATGTTCATTTTCGGCAGGATTTTTTTCTTGAAATGGTGTAGAAGGGAGGAAACATTTTTTAGCCCCTGAAACCGTTTCCAATTAATTAATTGGTTGTAAAACCCCCATTATACTCATTATACGCGAGAAAATAAGTTTTCGCGTTGATTTGAAAAAGAATTTTTAAAATAACCAATTTAAATAAAAATCTTTCTTTAGGACAACTCGCTCATGCACTCATGATTTTACCTTTAGTAATGGAATTCATATGAAGAAAGGTCAAACAATTTCTGTTCCTATTTATGGAATCCATTATGATGAAAGAAATTATCCCAATCCTTATGAATTCAATCCCGATAGGTAATCGATCAGAGTTTTAAAAATCATAACGACCAAAAAAGTTCCATTTTTGTCAGTCGTGTAGCCAAACTTCACCCCCCCCCCACCGCTCCGGGAATGCGATTTCGAAGAATTTTCAAAAACTTACCTTACTTTCCTCTTATTTTTTTATGGTAAAAACATAAGAGGGGACCATTGGAATTTTTTTCGTTTGAGTTTTTTTAGCAATTTTTCAAAAATCAACTTGACCTCACATGATTTTTTTACCAGGACTCTCAGATTTTGAAATTAGCATAAAAATCGAGTTCAAGTTGAACCTATAAAATGTTAAACTTTCAAAAAGTTTCAACACGAATCCCCTGCTTTATTATTAAATAAGAGGATTTGTGTTGGAATTTTTTGAAAATTCAATATTTTATAGGTTGAACTCGATTTTTATGCGAATTTTAAAATCTGAGAATCCTGTACACTATTGCCCCCTCCGAAATTGATTGTAAGCTAAAAAATCGTAAGTGTCCCCCTTTATCTTTTGGCAAGCCGACGTCCGGCCAAAAATTACAAAAAACTCCACCTTATGATTTTCGTTCTTCCGAAAAATGAGCTCCCAAAAGCAAACTTAGCTATGCCCTGCTTTTGAGGAAACCAATTTTTAGGTTTGCTCCAGGTTCTGGCATCCATCGTGACCCAATATTATTTATGCCGTTTGGTTATGGTAATCACGGTTGTATCGGCATGCGTTTAGCAGAGTATGAATTGAAAGTAGTTCTAGCACATTTATTGAAAAATTATAGTTTTTATGTTAACCCAAATGATGGAGTAGGTGCTTTATTTGTTTACAAAATTTTAAAAATATTTTAGAGTTTTCCTTTTGACATAACAAGTGTTGCGTTATCAAAATCAAAAACAACTCTTTACGTGTATGCTAACAGAATATAATTTTTAACCTAGTTTATTTTTTACTATTTTTAATATAAGCCGATAAGAATTAAAATATTTTGTACATCCGCTGAGAAACCCAGGTTTACCAACTTCATACTTTCTAACATAAATAGGCAGGAGGGCACTAATTAATGGATCACCCCACGCAGACAAGCCCAAAAATAGAGGACCCATCACACAAGGCCTCTCAGTTTTCTTACAAAAATACATTTTTAAAGGAAATTTTTTAGATTTTCTCATTTAAGTGACCCCCCTCCCTAAGCAATAATGTGTCAAAAACATAAGAACCTCCACGCACAGTTTCTAACATTAGCGCCCCTTAGCCCATCTCTGGATTTTTATCTAAAAATCGTCAAGTTGACGAAATCGGAGTTTTAAGAGGTGTGCAAACATATTTTAATTCCTACCTTCTTATACAGGGTGCTCCAATAAAAGTGCACTTTTGAGATTTTATGTTTGCAGAAAAATTGCATTTTATTGGGTAAAATATTGTTTTTTGATCTAATTTTTTTTTAACTTAGAGAATTTGATTTTCTACGTATATTAATATTATATTAATTTTTATATAAACAAATAAAATTTTTGATATTTTTGTCAATTTTATCATAAAAAGAACGAGGGGCCAGTAGTTTAGGGGAGAAGAGTCGACTAAGAGGGCATTTTTCAGCAAAAAAGAGCAAAGCTGATATCTTTATCACAAAAAAGTGTAATTTTCTGCGCATTTTTAGCTTAAAAACAAATAACTAATCAGCAAACATCAATCACTCTTCGTCACGACTCCCTCCCCATTTTCGGGGCTCTCGCAGCACGAGAGGGAGGGGGGTCGTAATTATGACCCCATATCCATGTATGCACTGAGGGGGACCCTTATGATTTTTTACGATTGTCGGCACTCTAGGGGCATTGTCCGGTGTTCTTCTTTCCCTAAACCAATATGGGGCACGGTGGTCGGAAAAACCGAAAAGGTGCTGGCAAGGGTTAAAAATAAAAAAGAATGTCGCCAAACGACTCAGATCGCCAAGTGCTTCAAAACGAGTACCATATCATGGGGTTTTGAGGGCTTACGCATAGCCGAGTAGTAGTGTGATAGATTAACAGTTTATAGGTCGCGGGTTAGAATCCCACTTCAAATTTAAAGTTGTCCAAATTTCATGAAAATTTTTGGATATCTCTATTTTGGCCTCTAAAACACTTTGCAATTATTTTTGGCTATTAAATACTTAGAAAATTCTTGTAGATTCTAAAAGAGCATAGTCAACAAATGTATTCCCAAAAAATCATCGAAAACTAGTTTTTCCTTCTCTATCTAGAGAGATTTCAAGATTTTTATTAAATTTAAGGTCCTAACTCAGTCAATTTAAATCCGTTCGGAATGATCAATAGCCCATTGTATTCCTGAGATCACGATGAACAACTTTAAAGAATATCACTTTTTATGAAAAAATTTCTGTAATGAAGAAAAACAATTTGGAACTTTTATTTCATTAATTAAGCTTTTTAGTTATGTTATCTCTGAAATTAATCAGCTTGATATGGTTTTTCTTCTTCATCATAGAAATTTTTTGGTAAAAAGTGATGTTCTACAAAGTTGTTGGTCGTGATCGCAGGAATTGATTGAGCTATTGCTCAGCCCAAACGGATTATCCTAAAACATGGCGTGATCAAAAATACGAAAAAATTTAGGCTTTTCACGGTTATTACCACACAGTGTTTTGGTATAATCCGTTTCAGCTGAGCGACAGCTCAATCGATTCCTACAATCACGGCCAACAAGTTTGTGGAACATCCATGGGTCATTTTTAGAAAAAAATTTTCCGGTTCCAAAAATTTTTTTTGGGCCCCAAAAATTACAAAAATGCACTTTTTTCTGAATCACCCTGTATAAAAAAATGATGGCCTTCTCATTCTATGTATGGAAACAACTTAATTTTATTAAACAGTAATTAAAAATAAAACATCTCGAACTCCCGGTATAGTCCGTTTCACTCAAGTAAACTAAAAAATTTGGTTAAAACAGTGTGTTATAGTGTGCTAACCGTCCGATCTGGCAAGTTAAGCAACGTTGGGTGCACGGGTTTGATCTCGCTTGGAGTCGAAATTCGAAAAAATGCAAATTTCAATTTGTTTTTTTTGACACTACACCCTAAAATAAATCATAAAAATTTTTGCCTACCATCCTTGAAATTTATGTTTAAGTGCCAAAATTTTGTGATTTTTTAGTTTATTTTAGAGTGTAGAACAAAAAAACTTTGAAATTGCGTTTTTCCGAATTTCGACTCCAAGTGGGATCGAACCCGCGCACCCATCGTTGCTTAACTTGCCATATCGGACGGTTAGCACGTTTGCAACACAAGAAATGTTTGATCAAACTTTTTAGTTTACTTGAATGAAACGGAATATATAGTTCATTTCCGCCGCCAATGGGAAAAAAAGTCCGGACGAGATGGCCAAGTGGTCTCTCGCTTTGCACTCCGAAGGGCTATGGTTCTGTCCCGGAGGTCAAAATCAGAAATATCATAATTCAAGATTTCATTATACAAACTACAAAAACCGGGATTTGACCTCCGGGATTTTTAATAGTTTGTATGATGAAATCTTGACTTATGATATTTCTGATTTCGACCTCCGGAATCGAATCCCCGTCCTTCGGAGTGCAAAGCGAGAGCTTTACCACTTGGCCATCTCTTCCGAATTTTTTTCTATTTAGCGGCGGAAATGGACTATACTATTCAAAATTTAATTCGAATCACTATTTGACGCCATAGGATCCATTTTTCGATAAAATATAAACCAGAGTAATATCGTGAAGATTAAAAGTCCAATATCAATAGCCCATACAATCTTAGGCCCATAAAGATCAAATACAAATGACACTATTAAAGGTCCGATAGTTCTAGCAAAACTTCCGCCCATAAATAAAAAGCCGGTCATTGTTCCCTAAATATTTGTTTTTATCTATACAATTAGCAAACAAACCTGTCGCTTGTTTCCCAAAATTTTGCTAAATAGTGTATTAACTGCCAAAAATCCAAAGGCTAAAGAAGCTGCCATAAAAGCTAATGTGCAAAAAATGTAAAGCCATAATGGCACTTGACTTGTATTTGAGCACCAATCAAATTTTGAAGTGTAGCACCCAGTTATGTCAGTCGAATTTTGATCGATGTCTAAATTTAAACTTGTTCAAAGTCGAATTTTCTATCGGTAGTAGAAAGTACAGAGTTGCCCAAAAACCGGATTTTGCGATTTGGGTTGATCCATAGCCGAGTGGCTAACGTGCTCGATCTTCACTCATAGAGCGCGGGTTCGATCTCGCGCCCATAAGTCATTTTTTATTTTGTTATCAAAATTTATGAAAATTTTTGCATATTGACATTTTATACAGGGAACACGATGGCGCTATTATTTTTCCATGAAAACTTTTGAAAAAATTAGAATAATTGAAAAATTTCAAAAAAATCTAAAAATTTTATTAGAATTTTTCTAAAAGTTTTCATGGAAAAATAATAGTGCTCGCATAAAAATGTAGATATGCAAAAATTTGCAAGAATTTCGACAACAACTAAAAAATGACTTTTTTGTTGCGGGACCGAACCCTCGCCCTATGAGTAAGACTGAGTACGTTAACCAATCGGCCATGAGTCAAACCTCCAAACCTTATGAAGCACTTGGCGAAAATTTGTTTAAATTTTAACCCGTGACTACACCTTTTTCCTCTTTAGTGCGCCATGAGGATAGTATTTTCAAGGTTTAATGATGCAATAAATCAATTTCTATTATAGTAACCCTTATATGGTTATTTGGATGAAATTTTGAAAAAATCGAAAAAAATCCGGTTCTCTTACATAAATGATTAAATTTTAATATTACTTATAATTGAGTAAGTAAGCTTTTTATCCCAAAACGACCATGGAAATGTTAAAATAAAAAATGTTAACATTAATGCTAATCCAGTCATTGCTGTTTGTCGTTCAAGATTTTTCTTGCTAAGTCTAAAGTTTTTAAAATTAATTTTAATTGATGACATGGCTCATTAAAATGATAAAAAAACCGGCATTCAAAATTGAAAACGGTGTGTACCATTGAATTTCAGCTCATTTAGATGAGCAAAACGAGTATCATATCATGGGGATCTCTTACTCTATTTATATGGCCGAGTGGTTAACGCGCTAGCCTTACAGTTTATAGTCTCGGGTTCGATTCCCGATTCTAACCAAAAGTTTTTCATTTTCATGAAATTTTTTGCATCTGTTTATTTCTATGTCTAGAATATTTTATGTTATTATTTTTTATATTTATGCATTTTGGTTATATATAGCACGAGTTAGAAGTTTCAAGGATAGCACAGATTCGAGGATAGCACTGGATCGGGACTCAAACCCGCGCTATACGTAAGCAAAATGCAAATATATAAAAAATAATAACATAAAAATACTCTAGACATAAAAATAGGCATATTCAAAAAAGTTCATGCAATAAAATTTTTTAGCTCAATCCGGGAATTGAACCCGAGTCTATAAACTGTAAGGCTAGCGCTTTAACCCTTGGCCACATGGATATGGTATGATGATATGATACTCATTTTGCTCATCTTAATGAGCTGAATCCAATGGCATACACCGTTTTCAATTTTAGGCGCCTGTCGGTTTTTTGATTATTTTGAAAAGCCGTGATGAAACTTTACATTGGTCCAATCCAAATAAAAACTATATTCAACAGAAAATCAACACCTCCTTCTCCCAATTGAATCAATCCATAGTATTTTAATGCTTCTGAATTTGACCAATCATACATTGTCATAGAAAAGAGAGATCCAATTCTAAAAAAATTGTAATAAAGAGCGCCACCCCATTTGCCTCACGTTATACAATTGCCCCACGTTGTAAGTTACAACGTGGGGCAAATTGGTGGGGCAATTGTATAACGTGGGGCAAATGTCCGTAGAGGCAAATGGGGTGTCACCTAATAAAGAGAAAAAAAAATTAAACTTTACGTTTCATTGTTTGTAAAAATAAACATCATTGTAAAAGCTGAAAATATACATAGTCCAACTCCAATGGTATTTAATTTGGGTTCGCTTATAGAAGAAGCTAAATAAAAAATTGAGCTAATCTTTATTAGTCTTGTTTCAAATTTTTGTTCAGAAACATACAGGGTGTCCCAACATAACCTAGATAAGAAAATTTGATATTTCAACAACGATAAAAGATTTTCAAGAACGGTTTTTCGTAAGTTGTTTCATAAATCATCTCGTTTTATGTAAAAATATTATCATGATTTTTGAATAAGTCTGTGTGTTGAAGCGAAAATCGGATTTTTTACCCTTAAAGGAAGGGTGACATTCATAGCATCTCAGGACGTCAATTTTTGACAAAAATCAAACCCAAACCGACTTTTTCTGGCTTAAAATTTTTCAAAAAAGAAAACTTACTTTCTAATTGTGTTTTTTCACTTGATTTGTTTTTATCATTTTCTTTGAAAATGGTATATATCAATATTATTGACACAAAGTTGATTATCACTGATATCCAAGCTGGTGAATTATACTAAAATGATTGGAAAAATGTCGGAGCTACTACACAATAGGGGAGGGGAGGCTACCCAAATAAAAAATTTTCCGAAATTTTTTTTCTGGAAATGACAAGCATGCGGAGAATCCGAATTTGACATACTCAAAACGAAAACACGCTTCCCTGATCCAAGGTAGGCCTGTGTATTTAAGTGAAAAGTAATAAAAAATGCAATTTTGCTTCAACACACAATACGTCTTCCCTAAATCAGGGAAGTGTTTTTTCGCTTAGAAAATGCCAAATTTGGATTTCTCGCATGTTTTTGGCCCTAGAGAGATCATTTCCGGAAACAATTTTTGAAAATTTTTTCACGTGGGTATCCCCCCCCCCCTATTGTTTAGTAGCTCCAAAATGTCCATTTTGCACTAAAAATGCTATTTTTCAACAAAAAATCCTCCAAAATGGCTATTTTGGCCTAAAAATACAATTTTTTAGCAAGAATTGTCATTTTTAAGTCATTCTCGACCAAAAAGTTGATTTTTTAGAATCGCACTAAAGTAGATGCCCCTCCTATCCATCTAGCTTAACGGCTCAATGGGAACAAAACAGTTCAGAGGGTCCAGTGGGAACAAAAAAAAGTTGCCATTTTGTTGATATTTGGTAAGTTCACAAAAAATGGAGCATTTTTTATTTTTACGGGATACTCTAAATCAATGTAGTTTTTGAGATAATTGATTTTAAATTTTAAATTTGTTACAAGCTCTTTGTTGTAATAAACAAACTTTTTTGAATTTTTCATCGATTTTTTAAATTTTCATAAAATGAACATTAGCAATTTTTTATAGATAAATGCGGCGAACAAAATGACACCAAAATTATGCAATTTGAACATTGTTTTGGGTTATTAAAACGAAAACATGAATCAGAATTTTCGTTTTAATAACCCAAAACAATTTTCAAATTGAATCATTTTGGTGTCATTTTGTTTGCCACATTTATCTATAAAAAATATCGGAGCTGTCCTAGCTGGGGGGAGTCAATCAACAGATTTCAAAAAGATGGGTTAAAATTTATCAATTTTTTTCTCGAGAAGTGACTCTTTAGGGGTAATTTTATGCGGGGAATCGATTGCGCGCATCC